>JAVQJZ010134161.1:0-18024 GCA_036025355.1 Leiopotherapon unicolor | reverse complement strand
TGTTTGCATGCAGGCTGATATACTGTAACCTGTATATGAAATAACTAATCCAATATTTCACTGTTTCTGGTTTTTCTTATGTTGTATGCACACAGCACAGCAGGCTATGTGATCGTGGGTTTTGCATGTGAATGTTTGTGTCTCTTTTTCTCTTGCAAAGCTCTAATCTCTGGTTCTGAGTGCTGTGTACATAAACTAGCAGCAGTCCAACATCTGGGGACAGTTTCACAAAGATTGACCTTGAATATGGCTTAGATCAAACAAAAAAAAAAAACTTGTCTCAACTCTGTTGCACAAACAAGCTCAGCAATTAGTTTAGTTTTGCAAAGACATGCTATGAAATGTCGACCGTTTCTGCACATGTGAATTGCGAGACTCTGATTTCCCCTGTTACTCTTTCCTTCCATGTCCCTCCCTCTCTCACTTTCTCTCTCTCTGTGTTTGCATGGGCTACATTGTGTTGGCGACACACCTGAAAATAATCGATGTCACACCTGAAAATAATCCACCAATCAGGCCTCTGCAGTATTTCTACCCCAACTCTCCTCATCACCATCTGCCAGACTGCTCAGCTCACGTCGGCAGTAACACGCTCAGGCCAAACCTCAATCTGTCTTTGAAACTTTTGTCTTTCCACCTGCTAATTTGTTGTCAAGTCTTTTGCTACTCGTGTGTCAGGATGATTCCCACCTTTTTATGCTGGCTTTTCTCCCTGCAAACCTGCACCTCTGCATTGTTTGCTCTCCTTATCAACAAACCTTCATTGTTGGTACTCCGTCACTCGGTCCAATTTGCTAGCACACAACAGATTCTTACAGAAATGCATCTTGGAAATCCTAATTGACCTTTCGTCTTTAGTTTTTAATGACCATCTTTTCACTGATGAAACAGCCAAGAGATTTTTGCGTCCAAAAAAATTCCTCCGAAGTTCTCCATCTGTCCTAACGAAGCCTGCGCAGTGAAAGATCCTGACTTTTTCCTCCTCCTCCCACCACAATCCCGGGAGGCCAACGTAACTCTGAGCAAAAGAGAAGCTTATTGCCAGTGTGTGAGGTTTAGGGGGGAGCCTATATGACAAGCAGACTGAGTAATCTCAGCTAAACACAGTACATGACTTCACCTGTTGATGAGAATTATAGCAGGAGAGGCGGGGCGTGTCCCGAAGAATCCATGGATCACAGAGCTGACAGCGTCTCCTTGTAAATTCTTCCAACAACACCAACACAATAAATCCTCAGCTTAACTTAATTCGTTTGGGAGGACTGTGTGAGTTTGAGTGTGTGTGTATAAGAGGGAGACAGTTCAAACAAGGAAACTAGACAATGTTCCACAAGTAGCTTTTAAAGGCAATCTGCCATGTTAAGACACATTTTATTCAAAACTCTATGCTCACATCCAACTGTTCACACTTTACTTTAGACTAGAAGAACAAAAAAAATGTTTTTAGGTTACAAATAACTGAAACAAACATAAAAACCTGACCACAGAGACCTCAAATCGGCTGTAAATGTCTGATACACAAAATACAGTCTACTCCAGGTGTTATTTCTCAAATTCAAACTGGAAAATGCAAAACCAAAATTATCCCCTGCACAGATTTTTATTTTTTTTTATGTGGTTACTCACATCTAAAATGCATCTAAAAGTACACCACATACCACATTACATGTCTTTACGGTGTCAAATATGTTAGATTAAAAAAAGAAAGAAATCATTTTATAGAAAGGTCACTGAAAGGTAGAAAAGGTAGAAAAACCTGTCACCTGCCTGTCTGAGCTGTACAGTAATCAGAGCCCTCTGCTGAATCAATACTGTGAAGTGTTCTTGCTCAGAGAGGTCGTTAATGTCTTCAGCAGGCCGTGTTGTTCAGGTCGGGCCCCGCTGACGTCACCTCACTCTCGTGTTTTTACGAGAGGTGACATCTACGTTGAAACCCAGCTATGAAAATATGGAGGCGAACTGCAATCACACAACCCGCTGGCACATAAACATCACGGCGAACATGAAGTCAGTGGTCGGTGTATTTACACCTGCACGGTAGTTTGCCTCACGTTGTGTTGGCGGCCTCCCCCCCTCCTACCCACTTCTCCTGAAAAAGCTGCATTCTTAAAAGCACTCATGAATGAAGGTGTGGATCAAACACGGAGCTGCAGGCCGTGCTCCTTTTTGCTTCCCAAAGACTCACAGAGAGTCAGGCGAAGGACGCAGGGGTTGGCCTCCATTTTAGATTCAGCTCTGACTTTAAAATAAAATACCAGAATTCATTAAGGTCAGCGTGTCACGAATCTCAAATGGAGTCTTATTTTGCACTCCTCTTTTTTTTAGCTCTCGTTGGCAGCATGGCTCTGGGGATGGCAGCGTTGCTCTGTTGGTCAGAACACCATTTTGGCTCTGACTGAAATATCTTAAAGGTTATTTAACAGACAGCCATGAGGTTTTCATGGTCTCCAGACAATGAAGCTGACTGACTCCAGTGATCCCCCGACTGAGCACCACTTCAGGTCAAATATGGAATTTGATCCTGCACTTCATTTATAGTATTCATGACTAAATACTTGCAAAAAGAAAACTATTGTCATAAACCTCGGTTGTACTATTTATTTTAGCCCTAGCATGTGTTAGCATGCTGTCACGTTGAACTAAGATGATGAACGATGCTCCAAATCAGCACGCTGGCATTGCAATTGTGGGCATGTGGGCATCATTTATTGAAATAAGAATATGAAATCTATCAAGAGAAAGAAACAAACACACATCCCTAACTATAAAGCATCTGATTTGTCTTTTTTATTCCAGCTTTGTGCTTTTTTTGCCACACATCAGCCACTTCTCCTGTCGGGTGATCATGTCTTATGTGATTTTGCAGAAACACATCGTTCAGGAGGAAAATGTCACCGGACAGAAAGCATCACGATAGCAGCTGTGATTTCGTTCCCAGCGAACTCTGTTTACACACAAAAATGATAATAACCGAGGCTTCCCAGAGGCCTCGAGTAACCTACAACTGATCTGAAGAGAAATTCCTCTGGATTATGCTCCTCATTTATTCTTCTTTAAACTCTAATAAGACACAGCAACATTAAGAGTAAAGCTTTGTTTGGTGAAATGAAGGGCAGATTTTAGAGGTTTAGAGGTTTTACCCCCCTGACTCTCACACCGATCTCTGACTTTGAAGAAAGCCGTGAACACAATAGACCCCCCCTCCCCTCCACACACACACCAACCCTTGTGTGCCCTTGTGGGAGGATATATGTCAAAGCTGTAACATCATACTCCAAAGTATCACTTCCACTCTCTGCGGGTCACATTCCTCCGTGACGGTGGAGGACGTGTGAATGGATTCACCCGTTTGAGGGAGAGAAGGAAAAGGAGAAGAGTTAAAAAAAAAAGGAAGACGGAGAGGAAAGAAGAAGAAAAAGAAGAAAAGCAGAGAAAATTAAAAGGAAAAAAAAAAAAGAAGAGACAAGAAAGCGGAAAAAAACAGAGTTATGAGAGTGAAATCCAGACAGAGAGCAGCTCATCCTTCCCATCATACACATTCCTGTCTGACACGCTCACAAAGCACCATTGTAATGAACTGGATCTGACTCGTATCCTCGCTGCTACCGACCCTATAAGCTACGACACACACACACACACACACACACACACACACACACACACACACACACACACACACACACAGACGTTTGGCCTTGAGCCACCTCCTTTGTGCAGAGTTATGGGCTGACAGTTTTAATACCACCTGTAAATGATTCTCTACTGTACAGAGGGGAGGTGTGAACTTCAAAAGATAAGGGGAGGCGAGGAGGATGAGGAGGATGGATGAGCAGTGATATAGTGTTGCTCTAATGTCACATGACCTGTGGTTGAAGGGGGCACGACGACTCATTGAGTGTATGTGTGTGTGTGTGTGTGTGTGTGTGTGTGTGTGTGCTCATCTTCATACTGTTACACATCAACCACTGCAGTCAGAAACTTCTGTGTATAGAAGATGTCCTTTTTACTTTAATGTGAATTGTAGTACAAGTGCACTGAAATCTTTGACTTCAGTAAAAGTGAACAGATCTCAACCAAAATTATACTCAATAAAAGAAAGTGTTGCACTGTTGGGTACAAAAAAACTATTTTTGTGGCTGAAAACAGTTCACATAAGATTGAAGAAAGAAGACATTAACTGGAGAAAGATGATGAAAAAGGTCCCTGAAATCTTTAATGTGTGGATCTGAAAAAGACTTTTACCAGCTCTGTTCACAGTCTCCTGAGAAATATCAGGTAATGAAGAAGACGAGTCCAATGCTGTTCTCATTATTAGACAATTGTAATTCTCAGTCATTTCTACTGAAATGGGCCCATTGTAACTTTCAGATGTTACAAGCATGATGATATCTGTTAAACTGCTGTAAAACTGCCCCAGTCGGAGCGAGACAGTGCTCAAATTAAACTAAGTGCTTGGAGAAAGAGAGTCATGTTTGGTCGAGTAAACTATCATGAAGCTAAAAACTCAAAATGATTGACTCGAAATGATGAAAAATTGACCTGAATGTAAACCTCTGTAATAGTAACTCCAGCTTTTATGTGAATTAAGTATTACAATATTGGAAATAAAAACATTTCTAATGATTGTAGAGTCAACTATGTGCTCAAATAGAGCAGTGGAAGAGAGACGAAGGCTTCTCTTTGCATATATTGTGTTTCTATTATTATTCAACTGTGGTGATGAAGAAAAGCACATTTCCGTCCCTTACTTGTGGAGACATAAGAATTAAAGTTGTTTTTCTCCACTGACACACACACAGCGCACTCGTCTTCTTGTGGATTTTGGATCTACATCAGATATTTTTAGGTTACCATGGAGCCACATGGGGAGGGCAGCGTGTACCTTATTTTTTTTTTTACTGTACTGGAAATGTGTTGCTGCTGCGAACAGTCGATATCTGCCAATGCAACAGAATTAATGAGGCCGGTTGCCTGTACTGTTTATACAGAAAGCAGTGATGTGTTTTTTTTCACCGTGTTGTCTCTGCAATCTGTGTTTTTTTTATCCTTGAGGGTATGTATAACATTTCCTACAGTGTCCACTTTGAAGCTAAAGGGCAACGCTTTAACCCACAGCCACTGTTTATTTTCACATCCAGTGCATATATTATGTATTTCTTACTTCTTTGAGGCTTGTCGTCTTTCACATCTCACTGGTCATTTGACATTCTCATCACAAGCCAGCATTATTTTCCATCATATGCTCGGGATCGTTAACCCGAGCCGCTCAATAAGCGAATGAGAATGAGACAGCAGTGTGTGGAGAGATTACAGATGCAAACTGCAACTTTATTTTTTGTCTGATCTAAACAAACAAACAGAAAGGATTTGGATAGAAACTGTAAACGCCTTCAGCATCACTTCTCTGAAATGTCTTCACATAGCATTGATCTGTACAGAATGGACCCATCTGTGGACCCAAAACTAACTATAGTAAAAACCTGGCACTGATATGAAAATGACAAACTGTTAGAAGTCGAATGTTTAATCCCTCCACTTGCTTCATCACGTTAACAACAATAGTGATTTTTTTTTTTTTACACAGGCATCGAGAAAGTTCAAAGTCAGTGAAAGAGAACAAGCGGCCTGTTATTTTTTCTTCGTCGCATTAACACTTTTGCCCCACAGTCATCGTGAAAAGAGGCGGGCAGGGTTTTTTTTGGGTGAGCTGCACCCACAGAGTGGAGCGTCCCCGGGGCAGAGGTGTGTGTCCGCTAAATGGGACAAGAGAGAAAAATCCCCAAATTCCCCCCATGAATGGCACTGGGTAATTAATCTCCAGCAGGGGTTTGCCCTCCTCTCTGACATATGAGTGACATGCAAGCTCTGTGTGTGAATGTGTGTGAGTGTGTGTGTCAATGTGTGTGTGTGTTTGAGAGGTGTATGATTGCCTCTCCCCCGGGCCTGCTCCATCATGTTCTCTTCTTCTTTTGATGTTCCCCCTTCTTTTTTCTTTCTCTCTCTTCTTCTTTTCTCTCTGCTGCTTGCTGTGCTCCGTGTCCTATTCTTTCTTTCTTTCTTTCTTTTTCTTTTTGGGACTTTGCATTCCCATTTTAAAATACACACGCAGCGAATGCGTGCATGCCGAGTCAGAGCTGCCAGTCAGGTGTGGGAGGTGCAGCACACACAATGCTCAGGATAATTTTTGTAGGTGACCTGTTTAACTTTTGAGCATTCTTTTAAGGTAGTGATGAGTAGCGGATGAGTCGTTGGCTTTAGAGCCGCTGTCATTAATATTCATGCAACGTGAGATCAACTTTATATGTGCAATGTAAAAGAGGTTGCTAATAGTGACAAACTCGCAGGAAAAATCAGCAAATTCTGCAGCCTCTCACAGCGCTACTGTGCGTTTTACCATCTTTCAGCTTATTGATTTGATTTTATGGTCAACGACTTTACGGTTATGGTTTTTAGTTTGTGCTGGACCAAGGATGGACCATAGATTGAGAATGTAAATTCAAATGTCAACTATATTTACATTGCTTTTCCAGTGCAAAAAAATGCATTATCATTACTTAATTCTGGCCAAAAGAGGCTAAAGATGATCAGGCTGCAGGACTGAGGCTGGATTTGTTCCTTTGCTCCCAATGGTCAGTCCAGTGATGGTGCCAAAAACATCCTGATGTGGCTTCTGATAACCCTTAAAAAGAAGAAATAGTTTTTTCAGTAGGTATGCAACATGTTTTTCGTCATCTTTTGTGCTCTTTCCCTTTGTAAATGTAAAGAAAATACTCATGTGAGGTCCATGTGAATGTAACTGAGGCCTCTCATTCAAATGAAATAAACCTGATGGGTGAAGTGTTTTCTGTTAAAGTGTGCAAACAGGCCTTATTGGACACATTTCAGCAACTTTTTAACAGCGATCGAGGCCAATTCCAGCTCTGATGCATTAAACATTTTAAAAAATGTTATTCTCACGTGTGTCTGCATTTATCATCCTGGAGCATTTTATTTCCCCTAAGTGTGCTTCCTTAAATAAAATCTCACTGGTGAGCAGCAGCAATGGTCCATAGCTGGTAACTTGAGAAGCAGCTATTTGTGAGTAACACTGAGTGTGTGTGTGTGTGTGTGTGAGTGTGTGTGTGTGTGTTAGTGCTGCAGAGGAGGAAGGGAGGAAAGCCTGCCACATTAATGACAACCACACTTATGTAAAGCTCCACGCTGTATTTATAGAGTCAGCTGGGCTTCAGAAGGCCACAGTCGGAAAGTCCGCAAACCACGAGTCATGACACACACACACACACACACATACACACACACCTACGTCCACTCATTCACTACGTTTTAATTCACCGTGCACAAAATGCAGCAAACGATTCTTCTCCTGTTTGTATCTGCGAGCAGCTGGTTTCCTGAAATTTATGAACCGCACATGATGCATCTAAATCAGAGATCCTGTGAATAGTCAGAAAACAGATAAATCTGTCGGGAAGGTTACGCGAAGACGTGTAGAGGTCGAGGGAGGTGAACAGGTGGAGACACGTTGAAGTCTGGTCAGCGGATAATTTTAGTCCACATGAAGTAATCTGAGATGCAGTTTGATCTTATTTCACAAAGCTGAATAAACTTGATGTTGTGAGGGAAATAAAAAAATGTTCTATGATTCTTTTAGTTATCACTAAAGGCCACTGTTTAACAGAATTGACTATTTTTAAAGATTTTCATGAGACTGCAGGTGTTTTATTTTTGGCCCTGTAATACTTGGGATACCTTAGGGAAAATAGATCATTAAAATCATAGTAAAACACTGATCTAATAAACAGATCTTTAAACAAAACTGCAGTTTTCCATGTTTTATACGTAAAAGTAAAGACATTTCTCACACAGGTTTCTATTTACTATTCCACATCTCATTAGTACAGAATACACATTCATGCTCGTGTACAGTCTGACCAGTGTGTGTCACTGAGAGTCAGATTGGACGAGCGCTGAGCCCGCCGCGTTGCCTTGGACCTAACAATGAGCTTGCGATGACTTCAAACTTTCTCTGCCATATTTACCGGAGCCACATCTGTGTTTACGAAGCTGCCAGGGCAACTATGCACACAAATATACACAACATCCGCGCTGACACATCTGTATCTGTATACATTACGGAGGATGTGGAAATGAATGTGTATAACTCTGCCGTAAAGAAGGAAAGAAAGTGTAAGATGTTTTTAAAACTGCATTAATCCTCTCCCCCATCTCCCCTGATTGTCTGACCAAGGTCAAATAAATATCATTTTTACCAGCAGATGGACAGACATTTTCTCAATGAGCAGAATTAAACACTCAGTTGAAGTCTTTTCATGCTCTGTGTGACAGGAAACAGTGCTGTAGGTGTAGCAGTCATGCCCTCAGCGTCACTACGTCTCGTCAGCGTTGCACAGCAGGTGTTTGACAGCTGACATTTGAGTTTTAAATTTTGACCTTTTATAATGCCGTCCTCACACGGCGAATTATTGTTAAAAGGTTTACTGGATGTGTGCTGCGAAAATAATGCCAATACGCTGTCGGCTTTTCTGAGTAACGGATTAATGCACTTAGCCATTTCTTAACTTGAAAAAAAAGAACTTCACAAACGCTGAAGCACATTTTTGTGGTTAAAGACATTTTCATGGTCCTGTCCTGCTGTTTTTCTCCTCCTTGGGTTCTTTTTTTATTTTTTTCAGTCTAGTAATGCACACTTCCTGTTTTATTTTGTACGCTCTCCTCTCCTCACAGGTCTGACATATTGCTTCCTGCCTCTGCATGTTTCCTGCCTCTTTGATTTCATGCTGCAGGTCAGTTACCTGCCACCTCTTCCCCATCACCCACTCTCTCTCTCTGTGTATATATATCTGCCCCCGTCATTTGTTTCTTTTCAGTTTGTCTGCATTTTGTTCCTATGTTATGTAGCTGTTTTGTTTCTGTTTTGTCTGGCTGTCTATCTGAACCGCCAGTAAGCCACAATAAAGTGCATCTTGGTCGGCATCAGCCCTGCCTACTGCTGTCTGCATCTGGGTCCACTGTGCTCCACAGTCAATCTATTATCTTACATTCAGTGGCAGTTTTATCTGAAATGTTGGAAGTCAGCAAAAACCATTATCATTCACCACAGACATGCATTTCACACTGCATATCAAAAGAGACATACCTGTTATTGAAGAAAGAAGTATTATGATAATGGGAGAAACTAAGATTTTCTTGTAAATAATTCTCACCTTTTTAGATGGAAAATCCCTGAACCATGAGAGTCCTGTTAATCTAAACTCCATCATGTGACGCCGTGTTTGTTCAGTCAGCTGCTGTCCCACCAGGGTTTAATTATCCATTTTTACAGAGTGTCTGTAACAGAATTATTACTGAGAATTGCGTCAGGGTTATTATCTGTTCTACCTGTAAATGTGACTGGCTTGTCACATCCCAATGTGCCTGTATTGTTTATAAGTATTTTTTGTACTCTTTATAATTGTCTTACTTATGACCTCCTGTGACAGGAAAATTTCCCCAAAGTGGAATTAATACAATTTGTCTTATCTTACTTGTTGTTTCTGCGACAGATGTCTCATTTTTGTGTCACCAAACTGCTCTGTGTTTTGTTTTAGGTTTGGTGCTCCAGTTTTGGCAAAGGTTACCACAGACTTAAAACTTTACAAAGTGGAAAGTTAAAGAAACACAACAATCCCACATCTCCATGGTTGTGATACAAGGACGATTACATTTTTGTCAGTCTTGACACCTCCTCAGAGGGATAAAAGACGCTCTCACACTGGGGGGTCTCCATAATTGGGCCGACCGATGGATGGCAGCTGGAAGAGGATTATTGGGAGGCTGGTTTGTGTGTGTGTGTGTGTGTGTGTGTGTGTTTCAGAGGGTACTTGCTGGCTCATTCTCTCAAACAGAGTTTAACAGAGGAACAGAAAAATATTATAAAGTGTGCACAACACTGCACAAACATCACTTTGTGTCACAGTCTGTGACTCGCCTTTCATTTGTCTTTTTGAATCTTAGTGTGTTTGTTTTTCTCAGGTGTGTCTGTGTGTGTATGGATGAAATGCTGTTACTTAAAGAACATAAAAAGGCAGATCGACAGTGGTGAACAATTGTACACTAATTGTACAATGCAAGTCCCCAATTCTATGGAGAATATCATTAAAGTAACACAGCATCCTCATGTATATATGGTAAGTTGGAAAATAGTGCCGTTAGTAGGAGATTTTTAAATCTCTCTGAAGAGCTATAAGAAGTTTGTGTTCCATTTGTCCATATTAATTTAGCTTTCCTTCCTTTTCTCCTCTTTCTGATCAGATTATTAGTTCATTATTGGATGTCCACGTCTGTTTTGGTTCAGTCACATGCAATAATTTGTTATCTCTCACTGAAATTCAGCAGGCAGCCGAGCATGTTGTGTTGCTCTCAGTATTTGGTCAATAATAAGACATGAAACATAACAATATGTGTGTTATTGTGACTGATGCAAACAATGTTTTTTGGGGGGGGTCTCTGATCAAAGCTGCTGCCTCCTGCTGTTGGAAACAACTCCGATGAGAAAGGCAGAAGTTAATCTGAACAGTAAAATGTGGGGCAGAAAACCTTAAAAAATGACCAGAAAGATGCAAAAAATGCTTCTCTGAGAGCCGAGTGATGATTCTCTTAAGGTTCGTCAGAGCGACCCCTCTCACATGCAGCCATTTGACCCGTTGTTGATAAGATATCATGTTGTTGTTGTTAATAGGATTGTAGCGACGTAGCTGCATCGCATCCTGGTGTGAAAATTCATCTCTGTGCCTTCTCATTCCTCCCTCTAGATTATTGCTGTCAACATGAATAAATACAAAAAGCAGATACACCAACACGGGCGATAAACTCAGTGTGCGAAGATAACGTGCACACGAACACACACTCACACACTCGATGCAGCGCTGCATAAACTGTAACACTACACCGAGGTAAATGGGTTTCACAGTTCGCTGCTGACAACCTCGGCTCCACCAAATCCCAAACATCATATTTCTTGGCTGTTTTTTAAGATTCTCAGGTGACCGGCAGCAGGATGTGCGCACAGTAACAGGACTTGGAAAGCTGTCCACTCCAGCCTCATTTCTGTCCTCTGGAGAACGAGTAACCCTCGCCTCGGCCGTCCATCCATCCATAATCGCGTTTAGTGGAGTCCGAGACGTGTCCACAAGCCTTTTCCACGCCATAAATCCGCTTTTACAGCTGAGATGTCCATTCATAACTCTGCATGGTTTCAACAATTTACAGTGTGTTGCATAATCAGATGCTTGTATGTGCCGGTGTACACAAAGCTCAAGGGTTTATGATATAGCTCGAGGTCTTTTGAAGTTTTTTCCGAATGCTGTGTACCTGCGGCTTTACAGCGAAATGGAATACATGTACGTGATGACTGAGAAATCAGAAATGACAAGGACTTTAACGAAGGTATGGCATTGGACACTGAAAGGCTCAGTCTCAAGGACGCTCGGAGCCGAAGCACAGGGTGTTTTTTTCTTTAAAACAAGCACACACACACTTTCACAAGCACAATGGCGCACAATGAAATGAAAGCAGCTTCCCCATGTGACCCACAAGGACAAACCAACAAAGAAAATAAAAATCTCTAAAAGTCTTGTGGCAGCTTCTCTCACTGCCTTCTCACTTTTTCTCTCCGTTTTGTGATAGTTTTCTCTCTTCTCTTTCTTTGGTTTGTGAGCTCTGCATGTGTGTCTCTCAGCTCAGCAGGCTCTGCGCCGGCTGCAGAGTGAAGATGGGTAGTTTTGTCCTGCAGCTCGACACCTGGGAGGCAGATTCAAGCTGCTGGAAGTTCAAACATGCAGGCAGACACGACGCCTCACCCCCTCCCTCCCTCCCACGAGTCACCGGGACAAACACAAAGACTCTGCAAAGACAAAAGCTACCTTTCTCAGCTGCTCTCTGTCTTGATCTGAGTTTCAAGGCCAGAGGTGTCTCTGCGGTCCAGCCAGCTCTGTTATCATGCCTCTGCTCATCTACTGCCTTTATTTCTTACTCCTCTTCTTCAGAGACTGACTCCCTGATGTTGTTGCACACAGTGTCCCACCCAGTTCACTTCACATTATATTTATACATTAATGAATTGTTTAAATCCTAAAATCTACCAACTTTTATCAGAAGAGGGACTGGTTTCACACACTGAATATGGTAAAATGATAAAATCGAACTCTCTCAACATTTGAAATTATTAAAAATGGTATGTTATTCTTTGCTGCATAAAATAAACCTGTAAATTCTGTTGTGTCTTGAATTGTTGATGAGTGAAAGGGGAAATCCGATCATGCATTTGAAATGGTGATAGCCTGTGCCCTTTGCAGTCACCAGATCTTAACGCTGTGTAGGGGAGATTTGCCATGTTAGACACAGCTCTCCACCACCATCTGCACATCTTTGAATGAAGAATGACGTCCAGCCTCCATCTGTGTTCGGACAGAAAATCTAGGGTAAGGGCCACTAAAGCCTTTGTGGAGGCTCGAGCAGGAAGATGTTGGTCCCTTTCATTTGTCACCCATCTGTGTTTAGCTTTGTGTTCAACAGATACTAATATGCACATGTTCACTGCTCTGTGGCCTCTTAAATAGAGAAACACAAATGATTTTATGGCTTCTTAGTATATAATGTGCGTGTGTATGTGTGTGTGTGTGTGTGTGTGTGTGTGTGTATGTGGGTGGGTGCGTGAGTGTGTGTGTGCATGCTGGTGTGTGTTATTTGCTTTTCAAGGATCCCCTATCACTAACAATCAGCAGCTTTGGAGGGCATCTATCGATCACTGTCAATGAGCCACAAGCCTCCTCATTGACACACACACACACACACACACACACACACACACAAACACACAGACAAACAAACTAATACACTGCATGCAGGTAAAAAATGCAAATCTCAGATGTGCTGATTCTCAGTGTCACAGACTGTTTAGGCAGACTGTCCTCAGGTCCTCAGTTTGTTCTTTCTTTCTTTCTTTTTTGACTATTTTGTTTATTTTCTCAATAATATCTATCAGGAAAGATCTCGTTTTACACACGTTGGAGAAGAAAAAGTGGAGACTTTGTGGCCAAGGAAGCCAAATTAGAGCAAGACACTACAGTAAGATGTTTTTTTTATGCTTTTCATTGCACCTATTTATTTATTTATTTTTTTCTTGCAACCAGAAATATGTTGTTTTTCACATCCTGGATCACCCACATCACACTGCCACCACGCTGGGAGGACAAAGGGTTTTATTCCATCTGAGTGGCTCTGACTGTGCACCGCTCGTACATTCAGTGTGTGTCCGAGACTGTTCCCGACCGTCTGAGTAATTCATCAACAGTCACAATAACAGATCACTGATTAGATTACACTGTGTGTGTGTGTGTGTGTGTGTGTGTGTGTGTGTGTGTGTGTGTGTGTGTGTGTGCGCGCACCATGACTCAGTGAATACATCTTAATGTACAGCATTGAACAGCACACAGTCTACAGTCTCAGAAATAAGAAAAAAATTAAGTTTCTTTGGTTGACATAAAATTATTTATACTTTAACATGATAGGAAGAGAAGGAAAAAGATTTCCTGATAAACTGAGATGATACTAAAACAAGCCAGTTTGCTAAAATTAAAGAAGAAGACCTGATAATCCTCCATTCAATCCATTTATCTGTTTCCTAATAAACAGGACTCATTCTTGTTATATTTTTATATTCGACTGTCACTCCACATCTTCTAAGTTAAAGAATTTCAGTAAAGATGATAGTTTTGGTGACAAATTCTTGATATCTGAATTATTCAGAACACTGATAACTTGCACATACGCCTGTGTGTTGGCATCTGTGTGTGTGTGTGTGTGTGTGTGCATCCCTCTGATTGTGCTCGAGCTGTTGCGTGCTGGACAGTGCTAATGGCATTCTTCACCATGTATCTGAAGGTGGCCCCCCAAGCACAATTTGTCCCTAATAGCTTATTCCCCCTCCTTTGCCGTCGTTCCCATGATGCTCGCCGCCTTTAGTCCCCGTCGCGCTCCTCTGTCTGCGACTGCCCAGCTCCTCTTTGTGATCTTCTCGCGGCAGATGGGGGCTCCTTTCAGCGACATCGGCTGGGGCTTCTGTCCACCAAGACATTAGTCATGCCTCCAGGCTACCAAGGACACAAGAGGGCTAATTGGAAACAGATCACACACACACTCACACTTGTGATCACATTTACTTGTACAATCACGCACACAGACGAGCGAACTCACATGAAGGCCATTACACACACACAAACACACAACGCCACACACTTAATTACTCAGGCCCTCACACTAATACACTCTCACACAATGTGTCACACACACTTGCACTCTGTCTTTCAGCGGCTCCTCCGTCTCCCCAAAGGAAGCACCTCAGGGTGGAGGAAGGGGGTCAGTTTATTGTTTCTTATGAAGAGCACGCGAAACAAACAAGGGACTCCACAGACGGGTAATGAGAGAGGGAGAGCGGGATGGAAGGAAGGAGAGAATGAGAATCCTCCACCTCCATTAATGTGGCTTTTCCTCTCTCGGCATAAAGGACTGCTTCGTCCCCGTCCACATTGTGTGAAGTCAGCCCGGCGTGAACCCTTAATGGCTAATAGCAGGGCACAGACAATCCCCGATCTGGCCGCGCATCAACTCCGCTGCTCCCACAATCAGCTAACTGCCTCCAAATTAGCTCATCAAAGCCTGACAGGTGGTTACACTTAAGCCATCCGAAATAAGAGACGTATGTCCAGGCATGTCTGTGAAAGAGAGAGAGTCTGAATCACGGTCCTTCTGGACCAGGTGCAATTTGCAAATGGGTAGTAATTCACTTTCATTAATTGTTTTTAACGTGTTTTTTTTCCTTTTGTCTTTACAATGGCAGAGGTTTGTAAAGACAGTTTGACGTCATCTGGACGCCCCACAGTTGTCCCACATTGCAGTGCCACTTCAGAAAGAACAAGGACAATCTGCACAATGTTAGCTGACAAGACACAAATACATACGGAGTATAATAATATAAATAATATAAATGAACAATTGTAAAAGAAAGTGAGAAATAAGAAGAGTGGAACTGATTTTGAAAGGCCAACATATTTAGTGCAAAATACAAATATACAGTACAAATATAAGTTAAATCAGAGGGAAGATGGACGCTAGACTGACTTTGTTTCAGCTAAAAATGAAGCGATTGTTAAGTCTCCCCAGTTCCATCGCCTCCACGCAGGTGCCCTGACCAGTTTTTGCCAGCAAAAGTAGGAGTTACTCATGCAACAACAGTGACGCGCTCCCCAACAGGCCTTCTACCAAACGAGCACTGCTTACTCACGCTCCAAACGCATTCATTTCTTATAAGGGCAAATAAGTCATGTGCAGATGGGACAAGTGGCGACAAGAAGCAGAGGCGTGAGTCAGCTGTGCAGCGAAAATGATCAGCCAGAGATGACGAAGAATCACATCACACACTACGGAAGCATTTTAGTCTGTTTTGTATAAATATGACTGTTCTGCACAGCTCATACAGCATCACGTGCTGAAAGAATTAAAATATCTGACACCTGGCAAACAGGTGGTGAAAACAACATACAGTATAATGTAGGAAAAACATGGACCTGTGTTTGTCCGTAAGTGTGTCTGTACATCACCTACTGTTTTCCACTCACTGCTGCCCGGAGCTGTTACAGGCCTGGCAACCTGTCAGTCCAACACGCGTGCCAAGAAACTTTCTTCTCTTAGAGCCATGATAGCGCCTTAATTCGCTGTGAAATTAAAGGCAATTTAAGCACAGTTGCAGAATGCAACCCAACTTTTTAGGAGTTTTTTTGGCGATTCACCTAATCTTAGTGCCAGAAAGTGCTTTTATTTTGAAAATTAAAGTCCCTTCCCCTCTCTTGACTGTGACCACAGCGTCACGTGGTCTAGTTCTTTCTTTTTCACACTCTTTTCTTCATTGCTGTTCTTCTGTTTATATAGCTTTCATGAAAACTTTTCTTGATGCTTGGTCTTTCGGTTGTTGTATATTCATCGTTACGTCCACTCTGAGTTTGCACTTTGGAGAAAATCCTGTGTAGGAGGAGCATCTGAAACTCCATTTAAATACCTTTCTCTGATTGGCTGTTTTGACAGAGCCATGGTGGATTTTTGTCAAATGTCCTTACAGGAAGCAGGTGGAACCAATGAGGAGATATTTTACAAAGATTATGTGTCACTGTTAAAAAGGTTTACTCCACGTTAAAGCATCTCTGTCTGCTCTTGAATACTGTTTTTGAGGATTCCTGCTTGACATTACCATGTCAAACGTTACGATACAAGGACAACAGTGGGATAACCAGCGGGAAGCACTGAACCTTGAAATGCATCAGTCAGACTGCAGTAAGGCTACATATCTTTTGGTCGAGCAGAAATGCTAAAGCAAACATGTGAATGAAGCGCATGAATGTAAAATATATGAAAATAAAATGCAGGTATATGTGGTGTTAGGTGGGAGTCAGGGAGGTTAAAGGCTGCTGGCTCGAGCCAAGGTGACTTCCACACATTTGCGCACCCGCCTGAGTTTTGTTCATTTCTCGCCCGCTGCCCGATGAAGAGGAAACAGAGCGGAGGATGTCATTCAGTATCTGCCAATTAAATGATGCCCTGGAGCATGCCTCACTAACGCAGCTAATTTGTGTATATTTAGAGATAGGAGTTTGGCGGCGGCTGCGCGGGTGGAGGCGGGTGGGCGCTTACTGTACCTGCATCGGCCGAGTCAGCAGCGGCGGAGCGGGGGCGGCCGTGATGGACAGCCGCTGATTAGGGGAAGTCCAGAGCAGGTTGGATTTGCTCCGATGCCCCAAGGCTTTGTCAAGGCTGAAAACATCTCAGCCTACGGTGGCTGCAGAGCAAAGACGCCCCCCTCCCCCACCACCACCATTACTTATTTATTCATCCTCTCTGGGTGATATGTTGACAGCCGGGGGCCGCACAGAGGTGTGATGAAGAGGATATTGTTGTTTGGAGCTGATTCAGTGGTGGACTGCTCGACAGTCCGCTGGGCTTACCTCTCACGTTGAAAATTGGGTGATGAATGACACTGAGGAGGTTAGAGTAGGAAGAGAAACGGGTGCAGACGCACAGATAAGGAATCAGAGCTGTGAACCATGCAGAAACTGATCTGTCAAACAGGGCAGCTGTCAGGGCATCACAGGACTAGAAGCTGGATTCTGTCCTGAGGCTGAGGCCCGTGATCAATAAAACATTTGATAACACATTAATACGTAATTCTTTCCGCTTTGCATTTATGTATATGTCCTTGGGATGTATACTCATCCCAGGCACCCATAATATTTAATATATAATGACTAGTAGTATGATGAAATCGTTGGTATGTTGTACAATATAGGACGATGTTTGGAGCAAACGGGATATGTGGGACATTTTACATGCACACGACAAATGACTCGAGTCAAGTCAATATCATTTACAATATGTAGCCCAAATGTGTTAATCACACATTTGCTTCAAAGGAGTTTACTGTCTGTACAGCATGCAACATCCTCTTACCTTAGATCTTCTGTTGAAATTGAGATAAATCTGCCCTAGAAAGAAATAACCTCAAGAGAAGCAATAGAGGACAGATCCCTCTCCAGTGGAGGACAGACAGGAAATAGATGTGTCCAGGTTAAACAGAAATAATGAAATCAAACAGGTGATATTTTTATAAAGCTCATTTCCAGCAGTTAATATGTTTGTACAGAACGTGATTCTGCCTTTTTAATCTTTTTTTAACAAAATAAGGAGGATGTGGTTTTAATGAAAGCATCCAACATGTATTTCATTTGCTTTTCTTACAGTATCTCCTCATCTAATACAGTGTCTGCTTTTGGCAACAAACCACAATAAATATTCCCTCACAGTTGCACTGAGGCTCTTAAAGTAAGGATCATTAGTGACTTTTTGCTTCTCCATCCACCACAACCTTTGTGAAGTGCTTCATTCAGAGAAAAGAAATAGCCAAATAAATTCAAATGTTAA
>JAVQJZ010134157.1:0-10360 GCA_036025355.1 Leiopotherapon unicolor | reverse complement strand
TTAGCTTAAACTGCAAGAATGGAAATTGAATTTCCATTACTCAGCAGTTCAGACTGATTCAGAGTAAGAAGGAACATACTGTAACACCATGCACCAGAAACATCATAGCCAAGCATATGGATCGCATTTGCAGAAATACCCTGACCTAAAGACCATGGTGATGATGCTGCTATCCTGTCTCATGTTCACTCTGACTTTGCTAGCAGACGTGACGTTTTTCACACTCTGTTAAGGCCACGTAAATGTATTTTATCACCTTTCCCATCACATACGTTGGTCATGAACAACATTTGGAAATCTTGTAAAACAGCGCAGCAGTCTGTGTCATCCATCTGTCTGGGAAATCATCTGGGGTTGGTGTGTGATAAATTCTTCAAAAATGGTTTGGCAAACCGGTTTTGTTTTATAGTGTGGATCAGTCCTGTTTAGCCGAACAGGAATGTGGGATTTAACAGCCTGCTGGTAAGAAGTAGCATTCCGAGAAGTGACACTTTAATATTTTTACCAACACTGGTATTTACAAGTATATTTCACTTGACAAACTAAAAACAAGCACCAAATTACTTTCACAGTGATTTTGTGGCTTGAACCTCAAAACTAGTTAATCAATCGGCTCTTTTTTTCTTTCTGCATTTTATGAATACATTATCATCACATTATGAATGAATGAAAAATTGTGCTAAAAAGAATATAATTTAGGCTCAGCCATTTTTCAGCATATCATTTCATGTTACAATTTGAAGCAGTGATCCTTAAGAAACACTCAATGAATGGGTAATACAATGAACTATGTTTGCCATTTCCAGCAATGCTACGTCCTTTAAACAAAGATGCACCATTACGTAATGAAGTTAAGAACCTGGATTTGTAGGATAGTGGCTGATGTTGCTGTTATCATCCGCAGCCTTGCAAGGAAATGTTGATCCTGATTCTCAGCTAAATTCCTACTTGACCTTGCGGTGACCAAGAAACAAAGCTACGGAGATAACCTACAAACATGGACTAACTAATGATTATAAATGCAGGCTCAGTTTGCATGTCTTCAAAGAATCTTTGCTTTCATCGCCTTGCATGCAGTTTGGTTTTCCCGTGGCACTTCGATGGTTTATTATTTGCTTCTTTTTTTCTCTCTTTCCTAGTTCTTCTTTTTGTAAAGTTGTCTCTATCTTTCTGGCTTGCTATGCTGCATGTCCATGCTGGCAGAGAGGGGGTTTTGTCAAGGCGAGCCTGCAGCAGCAGATTTGGGTACGTTACATATTGCACTCCAGTGTGGTGTTATGTTATGAAAAGTTAAATATGAACAGGGTGCAGATGTTTACTGAAATAACAGCAGAATAAAGTCAGAAGCTCTAGGTGTGTCTGTGTATGTTTAAGGGCATTAGATGCTTTTAGTGATACACTGCCGGAGATGAGGAGCTAGATATGAGAGTGTGATGTGCAGTGGTCAGGTATGAGAAACACTCTAAAAGTGGAAATGAAGATACAAGAGAAGGTTTTTTTTTTTTTTGTAAACTGCATCTTTATGTAAATAAAACAAATTTTGATGATAACTATATTTTGGCTACTTGACAGCCTGGCTCAAGACCAGATGTATTTTAAGGTGGAGCAGGGGATTTGGACAAGAACAGTGCGTCTTTTGTAAATAAGGTATAAAGCAACATGTTCGGGTCAAGGCGCTGAACCCTGAAGCACTTTAGATCATTCAAATCTGTCATCTCCTGACACACTTGAGAACAGAGGCTTTACCTTCACGTCAACCAGTAAAGCCCTCCAATGCTTCCTCTGTCCTATTTCACCTGAGGAGCTCTGATTACAAATGTAAATGGCTTGACTTCAGAGGAACATGGCACGCTGTCAGTGCAACAAGAGTCTCATCTTACCATTCACCTTACATTCTTTTTTTTACTTTTAAAGGAAAATAACATTTCACCTGGAAAGTGTGACAAAATTTAAATTCAAAATTTTAAACTGTATCTTAAGCATTCAACCAAACTTCAAATTTCAATTGGACACACATCCAACCAATGCCTCACACTGTTTGAACAACTCCTGAGCAGTAGAGAGACTGAGTGAAGCCGTCTGGCTCTAGAGCAGTTTGTGCAAAGAAGAGCACAGTTATATCGAGCTGTTAACTCTCATCCTGTCTTCCGTGGGGGTTTTATTCTTAGACTCATGGTTAGTTTTCACTGCCGTGGTCATTAGGTTCACATGCAACATCCCACTTGGCCATTAAACTGAGACTTTCCTTTCATTTGAAAATATCATGGCATGGACAGAGGTGATTCTGACACATTAGCATGAATAGAGAAACATGCCATCCAAGCTCTTTATGAATTCAAATAAAGTGAGCAAAATGCAAGAGCTTCATGACTTGAACTTGTCAACTCATTACAAAAGTAGAGGGAAGACAACAAAAAGGGGAAGGTGAGAGACTGACGTCTTAAAAAAATTATGAAATAGGATTTGTTTTGATTTATGAAAGGCCTAGCACCTGAATACTGTTGAGTTTTGAGAGTCCAGGCATGTTATATTATGAAAAGAGTCATGAAAAAGCCAACTCTGTCATTTGTTTGCATCCTTTACTTAATGAAAGCACATACATTTGCATTGCAGATGCCAGCAAATTGGCAAACATAGTGATTCTCCACACAGACTTGAACAGTGCTCTATGCTGGCGAGAGCTTTTCGCTGAAGATTGTGGTTCTGTCTGTTTTCACGATTTTCCCAACATCCCTGGCAGCACATTGGACTGCTTGTCTGGGTGTGTTTGTGTGTGTGCAGTTGGCAGTGACAGCTAGAGTGATATGGATTATACACTGTACTGACATGTATTATAGGGCGCACTGAATGCTCTGTTCAGTGTCAGTGTCAGTGTTGTCACTCAGATAAAGCTGTGGTTTCCTGTTGGAGGCTGACAGACCTGGTTCTCCATCAGCAAGGACTTTCTTTCCATGGAAATCATTCCGAGGCCCCGGCCACATAGAAATACTTGCACAGCACGCACGCATGAGTTCAGGCCATGTTTAACACCTATCAGTCCCAAAGAAAAAGCAGCAGTGGAACACAGTGTTTTGGTCTGTGGTCTGTCAATAGTTTTTTTTTTTTTTTCATATTTCTGAATCTCAGCTTGACTTCCAGGTATTGAGCAACAGTTGCATGTTTGGTGAGAATATGTGTTTTTTTGTTTTCACCTTTTTGCAGACACATGTTTCTACAGCTTCTTTTCTTCATTTTCCCCCTCCTCATCTCTTATTTTCATTTTTTCCCCATCCCCCATCTGCGATCTGTAACCATCGAAACCAGTGCATTCCTGTCCTCATGCTAAAGCCAGGGAGTATTTTTGTTCTCTCACAATCCTTATAACTGAAGCAGTTGCACAACTGTTTGGCTCCAAGTTTGCATAACTCCGAGTCAGACCAAGAGAAAACCATCAGAGGGACTGTGTGTGCCTGTGTATGGATTTCTAGCCTTTGTGTGTGGTTGTGTGTGCGGCTGCAGTACAGCATGTAAGGGTGGATTAAATACACGTCTTACTCTACCTGCAGCCTCATTTTCATTCCCTTGTCCTCCGTGTTTCAGGAAGCACATGTGTTTGTCATGGCGGAGAAGGTGGAGGATGTGACAGAGCTGAAGATAAAAGCAGACCTGAGCAAGGCCCAGGTGCAGGCTCCTGCACAGTGGGTGAGAAGGAGCTCCAGGTCTGCCGACAAGGAGGAACTAGTGGTGAGTCTTCTGCAATACCCCACCAGCCCATCAGATGGAGACAGAGACTTTCATATGTACATTGTGAAACTTTGTCAGGGTACTTCCACAATGACTTGACTATTCAATCAGGCTCGTTAGAATAATGAAATGAATGAATTGCATTTATTAGAAAGTGTGAGAAACTGCCTCTGTTTATTCTCTATCCCTTTGTTTTTCTTATAGGGCACAAACTACAGAAAAACTAATGCTGCAATGGAGATGAGACTAATAAACCGGGACTCCTTCTGGGCACGTGCAGAGGTACGCAATAGCAGTATGTGTAGGTTGATTACTTTTTTACTGAAAAATGAAGTTCAACTATTCAACATTTTCTCCCAATGTTTCCCTGTTGTGTGTGTCAGCGTGAAGAGGAAGACAGGAAAGAAGAGGAGAGGAGGCGAGCAGCAGAAGAGAGACGTCGTCTTGAAAGAGAAAGAATCATGAAGGAACGGAGGGACGCAGAAGAGAGAGACAGAAAGATGAACGAGAAGCTACAGTTGATAGAGGAGCAGAGGTTGGAGTCTGTTTTCATGTCAATAGTGCCCTCTAGTGGCCACATTTGTCTAGATTGGAAGAACAAAGTAGATACACAATATAGTATCTGTTGTGGATTGTCATATTTGGATAATAAGTTAAATTAATAAGTTGTGATGTCTTATTTGTTTTTTTTTGTCTTGCAGAAGAAAACAGGCAGAGCAAGAAGAAGAATTGCGCAGAAAGGAGAAATTAAAATGGGTTGGTGAAAAGATGAATATGTGACTAGAATTTCACAGACAAAATCATGCAAAATTTATTTTTGAACATTTTACGCTATGTGGCGAAATGGATGCCTGCTCCACAACTTCTGGCTTTGTAGAAGTTAGTGGAGGTTAATCTGACCTTTGCAAGTTTTGCAGGTCATTTGGACTGTGGCTACTGTGTTCGAACTGCACAACACTGAACTTGATGAGTGTTCAGATTTTAGCTAATATACCAGACATCACTATAAATGGAAGTAAGAGAAAAAATTTTGGTTTAGAAGAGGCCTGACCATAGTTTAGGAAAGACATTCCTTACCAAGGTCACAAAGTTACCTCTGACGATCACCTGAGTCTGTCCCAGAGTTTGGTTATACACTTTAGCCCATAACCTCGGAATGAAATATTTTTAACTCCTCTCATGAAAGTATTATGTGATTTATAGATAAAGTGTATATCTTCTCAAACCTTTACTGATTAAACACTTCCAGACAAACGCTTCCAGTGACACTTTATCAAGAGTAAATCACACTGTCAAAATCATTTCATCTGAAGCGGTAAAAAATACTTTATTCCAACTTTATGGGCAACAGTGTGCATGTAAACTGCTTACAGTGTGCTTAAATTTGTAAGAAGTAAGGGTGAGCGTGATTACACTTGTGTGTAGTCTGCAGTTTACAGATGTTGTGCCTAAGAGAAAAGTCGCCGTCTTCCGTGGGCAATGATTTCTGCATCATTAATTAGTTAATCATCATTAATGTCAAAACATTCATGTTTCACAGGTCTCAAGTGTCGTCTCACCTACTCTTTCAGATAGTTCTATTTAAAGTGAAGAGAATAAAAGCACTCAAATGCGTGTGTGAATATGTAAATGTGATTGTGGCTGTGGTTTTATGCACTGACAGGAGCAGCAGCAGAGGGAGCATGAGGAATTTATGCGGGCTCGTCTTAGAAGGAGCGAGTCGATAGAGAAAGCAGCAGTAAGTGGAACTTTGAACCCCAAAAATATATGCAGCTACCATGATTTAATATATTTACTATTGATATTAATACAATGATTTTCTATAGTATCCCCTTCCATGAAACCTACTCCAAACACGCAACTATCAAAGTCTGTTCTGTCATTTAGACGTCTTGGTAATGCTATATGATGTTTCTTGACCTGTAGGAGGCAGCAGCATTAGTTTCCCAACGCTCCATGAACCCTCGGGAGTTCTTCAGGCAGCTGTCATCATCATCATCACAAAGTCCCACCAGCCCTGGATCCTCCCGCACTGGTACGAAATACAAGCATCAGCCCCAGATCACAGCACTCGTGTACAGTTTCGCATACACAACGTGTTCCTGATCTCCTCTCAATGTCTTTCACTTCCTGTCCAGGCAAACCATTCAGACGATACCAGCGCAGCCTGACAGACACAGCCTTCATCTTCTCTAAAGCGGAGGAGAGCTCAGCATCCTCCCCTCGCAGCTCTCCGCTGGTCTCCCCCTTTTCCCGGGCTCCTCCATCCCCGCTCTACCGCACCACATCTCCCCCCACGAGTCCCGATTTCCGCCCTGTCACCTCACCGCAGGCGCCCAGAGCTCATGTGTCACAGCCCACGTCACCTGTTCGCCCTGCCCCTCCAGTCTCCGCCCTGCCCAGCGTTCCTCAAACCAACGCCCCAGTTCAGGCCGTTGTTGAGCCCGAACCCCCTTCACCCACAGAACCCTCCGCGCCTCCTGCCTCCCCTAGTCTCTTGGCTTCCTTGTCCCCCAGTTTAATAAAAAACGACCCCGCTCAGTCACATCCAGAGGCCCTGCCCACCTCGCCCCCAAACACCCCAACCCACCCAGAAGACTCAGCTTTCTGCTTCGAGCCTGCTCTCACTCCACAGGCTCCGACAGCTCCTCTTCCAGAGAGGCCACAGCTAAACACAGGTGGGGTGAAACAGGACACAAACAGTTATACTGGGGTCTGAACAATGTTTTTAGATCTTTCCTCTTTGAAGTAATCTGCATGGACAGCCTCATTATCGCAAAAGCTACAACGTGCCCATTCAGAACGATGACGTAGCGTGAAACGGGCGACATCGCTTTGCTTATTACCCATTTGTTTGCCAAAGACATTAAATGTTTGACATTAAATATTGGTTGTTAAAACGTTATTACAGGCTAGTTAGTAGCTTAGATGCTTTTGCCAAAAACTACTCAACATACTCCAGACTGTGAGAAGCAGGCCAGGGACTATGAATCAACGGCCTGTTGTATGAAATGACAGAGTTCAGAATGTTTTTACAGTCCGGTCACAATTAAATATTCCTAATGTAACCACATATACTCTTAGTCATGCCAAGCTTCACTCTAATGTGTGCCCAGAGAACTGGGTCATGGCTCGGTTTTTCTACCACAGACATACAAAGTCTTCATGGGCACTTGCATGACATTTTACAGTTTATCAACTGCACAGTTGTGTTTGTAATAATGAAATCTTTCCAATCAACAGACTTCGACACTGGCGTGCTCACTGAGCAGGTCAGCGAATCCAGCTTCAAAGTACAGGCTGTGCTGGTGGAGGAGGATGAGGAAGAAGACGAGGAGGAGGAACACGAGGAGCATGTGGCTGAAACACAGCTGCAGCCTTGTGCCGTCACCACGGAGCCCATCCAGGCTGAGGCAGAGGAGCAGGAGGAGGAGAAGGAAGAGGAGAAGGAAGAGGAGAAGGAACAGGAGAAGGAACAGGATGAGGAGGAAGAGGAAGAACAAGAGGGATCAAACCGGGAAGCCAGCCCCGCATTAATGGAGGAGCCAGTGGAGGTGGTTCAGGAGGAAGAGGAGACAAAGGTAGATGAAGAGGAGAACGACCAATCAGAAGACATTCAGGCCGCTGCTGAGCTTTCAGAGAAAGAAGAAGAGTCAGCAGTCACAGGTGGCCCCTCGTTCTTTTATCTTATCTTGTCTTGACTAACATTTTATAAGGAGTATTACTAACATGTGGCACACTGTTTTTATTTGTAAATAATGTACAGAGACTTTCAGAGAAGATAAAATGACATTTCATCATATGTTACACGTAGGCAAAAGATTACAACCAAAGTCATTGTTTCAGACGCTGAACCAGTTTGTCCAGAGATCAAACATAAGCCCGTTGTCCTGTCAACCAATGGAATCACAAATGGAGAGGACACACAGGAAGAGAATGGCATAGGTTTGAAGATTAGATTAGTATTACACAATGTACAATTATTCAGTGACACTGGGTGGACTGTGATGAATATTTTTCTCTCTGATCTTCGTCAGAGCGATCTTTGAGTCCATCTGACACAGAACTCAGCTCACCGGAGCTGGCTGTGTGCTACGATCTTCATGGCACGGCAGAGGAGGGTGACATCATTGAGGAGAAAGACCAAGAGATCTCAGAAAATGGACAGGAGGTGCTGTATCTACAAACACATACTGCATAGTGCTTGTACAGTATCTTATGCCATGTCTGTCTGTTCAAAAATGGACATGAATTCAAATCTGTTCTTAACTTAAAAACATATAGATGAATATTTAGTTGGGACCAGGGATCATCAAATCGTATGTTTTCTTGTCACTTTCAACAAACGTCACCAACCAAACCAACAGTGTATTAGTCTGTCGCTCAGTACTCTCTAACTTCTGTGTCTTAGCCCACTGACACAAAAAAGATGTAGGTCTTTTAAAAATGGGCCACAAACATATTGTTTCTATTAAAAAAAAACTATGTACTATAGTGTCTGTAGTCAGCAAATCTAAAGGATAAAGTGCATTTGCTGGATAAGTATTTACAGCACCAGGACAGAAAATGTGGGATTTTAAATAAACTACCAAGCCCATGCTCATTTATGAAAGAGGATGTCACTGATGTGATGTGTTTTTAACAATAAAAACTGAGGTTTAAGGCAGAGCGGAATAAAGTATATCGGGCTGTGACTACATAGTGAATACCATCAATTAACCATCAATTGACTGACGATTTGGTCTTTCAGGCTTTGTTGACAATAAGAAAAATATAGGATATTGACTGCCCTATGTTATTAAAATATACTTCATATATGAATATATATGCATATGAAGAAAGCTCTCATAAAAGTGATTTTGCTCTGCTTTATTCTGTCTTGTGAATTCTAATCAAACAATCCGTCATTTCATGATTGCAGCCTTTCTCTGACTCCGTTTTCCTCCCCACTTCAGGTCTTAGCCGAACAACAAATGTGTGTCCGAGCCCTGTATGACTACCAAGCAGGTAAGCTGCCATTTAGAGGATAATCGCCACGCATGTGCACACAAAGTGCCTCCACTTATAGTAATTACACTGTGATTAGTGGGTCTTCACCATGTTATCTTGCGGTTCCCACAGAGGATGAGTCTGAGATCTCCTTTGAACCCGGTGACATCATCAGGGACGTGGAAACGGTGGACAAAGCCTGGTGGAGGGGGTGGAGCAAAGATGGCCGTCAAGGCTTATTCCCTGCCAATTATGTGGAGACCATATAAGCAGGCAGAGACACACTACCAGACACACACACACACACACACACACACACACACTCAGGGACACCGTCTTCCCACCGGTTGTGCATGTTTTTACCTTAATCTTCCCACTGAAACTTTGTACTCTCTATTTTGTAGGAAGGATAAAGAAAAATGTGACTCCCTATTTTGTAGAAAGCATAAAGTAAAGTGTGACTCTCTATTTTGATGTTTTCCTGAGAAAAACTAAATATTCTCACAAGTATGCAGAAATTACCCAGCCTCATTGTCTTGGATAAAATAGCAGAGACCTTTTTCTTGGACCAAAATAACTTATTTCCTTTTGAGATACAGCAGGAATGTTGGTGGGAGGGATCAGATCACGGCGACAAATGATCACAAACTTGCTTTTCTTGCAGGAAACACAAACAGATTTTTCTAGTGTACCGTCGTCTTTTTGATCCACACATATAACAAGCATTCCACTCTGCTCACCGTTTGCTTTGTGTGTTACATTGCTAAAAAATAATTTACTGCTCTTGACTGGTATATATAATAAAGATACATGTATCAGACGTTATCTTATAATCATCTTCCTGTATTTCATGAGTTATTCTGTAGCACTGTGTTTTTTACTGACAGTCTCGCAGCACATTTTAATTACCCAAACCAGAACAGAAGCATAACAGGAGATAAACATGCAGAGGGAAAACGCACGACACCTTTGTTTCTCTATCACTCAAGATGGGCTGTTTTTTTCTTTATGGTGATGGTGATGTCCTGCCATACATTTTGGGAATATGTCTCATTTTAATTTTTCCTAGACTTTGAAACATTATGTCAACTCACAGATGATATGAAAAGAAATCCTCCTGTTTTAATCCTCTGTAACAGCTTAATACTCTACACTGTATATAAGAATGTATAAAAAAACATCAGATATCTTCTTTTTTTCTATACTTGCCTTGTATGTTTGTATGTTAAATGTTTGTTTGATGGTATGTATGTTCTTTGTATTTACCCCAAACTTACAAATACATAGCATCTACAAACTCAAGTAGCTTTAAAATGTTTCTCTTCTGCTTTATTTTCTTCATTTATACCTTTCAACAACCAAACATAAACTGCAGTGGATATCATCATTACTGTCAGCTATTCTTTGATTGTTCACATTCTTTCCAGGTTTAATTTATAACATCTCTAATCTCACATCAATGCGTGCAGCCTTGTGCTTGTTTTAAATCTCAGGGAAAAAAAGAGTTTCTTACTAACAACATATGTCCCTTCAGACATTTTGCAAAATTGAATGCTGAGTTTGCCTACCTTGTGAAAAATAAACAATGAATGCGTCAGGGGCATTATGTATTTAGTCCTTTTACATATGAAATTGAATAGTAATGAAT
>JAVQJZ010134119.1:0-10708 GCA_036025355.1 Leiopotherapon unicolor | reverse complement strand
AAAACTAACTAACTAAGTTTGTTTGGAAGGAAAAGAGCAGCAAACTGCAAAGTTATTACACCACCTGTCCATTGGTTTTGAGAATGAACTTTGACCTACTTTGCGTCCTGTAGTTTTTTGGGCACACAGTTTTGCACTTGTGTTTTATCCTGTTGGACTTCGTTTTAGTGATATCACCATGACATGAGACATTTAAGAATATCAGCTAAAGCCATGAAGAGACTAAGAGTCAGCAGCTGTGCTAGCTGCTACATGTCACAGTGTGTCGTGATGCTCTGAGCTAAATGCTAAAGTCAACATGCTGACGTGCACACTATGACAAAGACTCTGAAGTTCATCAGGTCCAAAGTTACCCATGAGTTTAACTTAGTTCAACATGCTAGTCAAGAGATTACTGACTAGCCACCAGACACTGGGACTCATCTCATGGGTGCCATGGATTTTTCAGATTTTCACATTTCATGGCACTCCAAATAGATTTATTTTCATCTGCACCAAATGGTGGACTCGTTGATCCACAGACGTTTCCATCCTTATGACCCCAACACTGATGCCTAAGTTGGAATAAACCAGAATTATCCTTAAAAAGCTTGAAATGAAATGAATGCATCTCCTCCCACGTGGCTGTGTGGAACTCTGATCGTGGCTTCGTTTAACCACTTTAGTTTAGCAAAAAGGAACAAAGACTGCTTAAAACACCATCACCCTTTCAAATTAATTTCTTTTGAAGTTCCCTGACTATTTCATAAGCTCATAAATGCTAATATTAGTTTCTGCAGTCATTACAGTAAAGTGTGCTGCTAAGTATACATTTTCTGGGGCACTATGTATTTACAAATGAAAAATGTGACAAATTAAACACAACCCAGTCTATATCGAGTTTGGTTGGTTTCGTAGCAGCTACTGTTGGATTTACACTGTTTTTTTATTCACGTGATGAAACACTCAATATTCGAATTCATGTAGAAATGATGTTTAAGACCAGAGTCATTGGTTTCCCAGTCAACCATGAAAACAGCAGAACCCAAGCTATGATCACAACACCTCCTCGAAGCACTCAGCGCTCTTTCAGACATTCCCGCTGGATATCACTCTCCAGTCTCTGAACTATTGCAGCGTCTACTGAAGTATTATACTGGTTAGCTAAAGATATAATACAAGTACTGCTTGAAAGTGCAGGTAGGAAGCTTGGCACAAGGTTAGTTTTGTGTTTTAAAAGAAATACCGTAGTTACACATGTAAACAAAGACACTATCCCCGACCTAGCTGAAACCTTCCCAAAAACAGGAGAGGTCTTGAAAAATAGAACACACCTGTACACAAATAGAAGCAAATATATAGAAAATACATTTACACGTGTATAATATACAGTAAGTTTTCGTAACCTTCTGACTATTAAGATAACACTCTTCATTCAAAAAAATATATGTTATGTCAAAGAAGCAACTCCGCAGCCTGACACACGTGAGGCGGAATTGGTATGGGTCATTCATGAGAGTGGTTTTCATGTTGTGAATGGGCAAAAGCAGGAGTTTTGCACCACAGTGTTTATCCCAGGCCGTCTTGGCACCTCCTGAATGGCACACATTTACAGATTCTGGTGTCACTGGGACAACCTGTTGTATCCTTTAGGTGAGTACAAGCCTAAAAACCACCTGGATGAATTACTGGAGATCCACTATCGACACGCAATACAACCCACCTTTTAACTTTCTCTGTACATATTGCTGTCCGCAGCCAAAAACGTTTACAATTACAGAATTGTATTTTGTGCTTTGTACAAACCCACAGCACAATAAAAGGTAGATTCATCTTCCTTCCGCAAAAGCTTTGTAGCACAAAGGTAATCTGTCTTTCAGAGCTTGAGGTTGATAATAAAATTATTAGTGCCAGAAAGCTCTCAGGAGAGGTTTCCTGTCCGTCCTGACCATGGAGTTTCCTCACCTTGACTTAAGAGATAGTTTAAACCAATTTGGGAGCGGCTGATTGGCTTGTCATAATCCCCTTACTTCGACAATCACTGACGGAGTGTTGCAGGTTTTTGAAAGAACAAAATTAAACCCCTCTTTTTCAGGTCTTTTTTTTTCTTCTCTTCCTGTAGCACAAATTAAAACAACCTTTTTGTGCACAACCCCAACTTCCTGGCTGTGATCACTGAAGTTCTGATATGCTAGAAATATTATCCTCATGTACAGGGTGGATCTCACTCCAGTTAACTAACCATTACCTCACATTTGGTGAGGGAATTCCTCTCCGCCCACATATTGTATTTAAAACCACTGCAGACCATTTTGATCCAGAGGGAGCCCATTTTACAGCACCTTGTTCACAGCCTCTTCCTCATTCGTAGCTGAAAAACTGGTGATCATTTATTCCATCTTTTGACGAATTGGTTCATGTTCTTGACTTTCTGACTGTAAATCAGACTTTGAAGTTTCTAAAATAATCTATCAAAAGTCAACCAATCTGGGAGCTGGGTGGGGATATTCATTTACTATTTGTGGAGGGATTCATTTTTCAATCTCTTTCCTATTTATGCAAATTATCACATGAATAATTTGAATCTGAAGCTCAAATTGAATCTGCTCCACCCTTTTTGCGTTGCAGCTCAGATCTATGTCATAACCAATGATTAAATTTCATCCCAAACAGCTGCTGAAACTGAGACCAACCTAAAGTGTGCAAGAGAGCTAGACAGACCTGAGGCAGTATGAATGTCCTGTCCAGCTCTGTGCAGGCTGCTATGGCCGTCCTTACTGAAATTACGCATAGATTTGCTGCTATCCTGCATCACATGTTTGTTTTTATCAATTAAGCCAAATCAGGTACAAATCTTACACAATAAGCAATTGGAGTGTGTGTTGGACTGGCTTACAGCAGGTGTATTCAGATGATCTTTCTTCATATGTTATAATCTCAGCTCCAGTGGGAGTATTTAATTGACAGTGCTGAATCCCAAGCGCTACGCACCTCCACTGTTAGGGCTGTGATACTCTTCTGTGTAAAAAAATATACATAACTATTCCGTTTTTAAAATGGGTCTTATAGAAACAATGTTTTAAAATCAACTTTTCAATAAAGCATATACCATTTCATTTTCCCATCTTTTCTCTTTCCCGACTAACAGAATATTGTTTCATATAAATATTTTTTAGACTCTTTTGCAACACATTTCTTAAAACTATTTCAAAACATATTCAAATACATTTGTAGCATTTTTTATCTTTCACATTTCTTTAAAAAACAAAATAAAACAAAAAAAACAATGTAGTTGGAGTCGATACAGGGTTAATATAGCGCTCTTTTTTTAGTCCATCAGTTGTTGTTGAAACTCGTTCTATCCAGGTTGTGGCACATAGCGGCATTATTGGCACATTGTTCAGAATTACAGTTCATCTTCCACCCACAGCAGCTCCGTGGGTTCCTTTTTCAAATGTCAGTGTTTTCGCTGAGACACCCTTGACGTCCACAGTCTTGTCCCACACATCCTGTAAATATACCTATATATATTCTATATCTAAATGACTGTACGTTCCTGGAAATATGGAGTGGCAGCGTTGTGGCTGCTCTGCTTGTCATCTCTAGAAAAATAAATATCTTCACCAGTGTCCAAAGAGTGATCACACTATTTTACAAAAGAAGCTGTTTTGTGTGTTTCTTGTTTCCAACTGGATCCTGCGGAGATGTGAAAAACAAAATCACAATTACCTCTCATTATGGGCCTAGTGCTAAATAAAACAATCACTGTAAACACCCATTTTCAAAACCGGCCTACTTTCTACTTATGTTAGAGGGAGCTGATATATGAGGCTGGCAGGAAAAACATGCAACATGCCTTTCTCCAGAGCCCTGAAAGGGCAATGCTGCATTAAAAATCGATTCAGTTAAAGTTCGCTGTAACATACATTTAAGCCTGGGTAATACATTAGGTTTGTAGTATAATAAAAGCAGATCTTATGTCTTTTAAGACTGCAGCATTGGGAGCATGCTGTGTAGAGCTGAGCTGACTGAGACTAATGTGTGTCCAGACAACGGCAAGGCGCTGTCCTCTCACTATGCTACCTGCAGGCAATCTATTCCTTTTAAAATCTGGGTCAATAGCAGACGTTACACCTCCCCCCGGGCTTCCAGCAACACTGTGGGGCCAGAGCATGTGTTTAACTTTCACACTTTGAATTTCAAATGCAGGCCATTCTGGCATATACAGTATTAGCCATGCATAAAAATATGTCACAAGTCAAGTGAAAGTGCCTCTTCACTCCAAGAAATGTGCAAAACAGCATGCTGTAGGTGCAAGAATGAGAATGGTGGCATAATGGCGAGGCATATAGCTCATTAATACTAATGATTAATCAACTAAAGAACCTCTGATACTGCACTGAACTGGATTTCTCGACTCTCTTTCATCCCTGTGCAGAAGACGGGAAGGAGCATAATCATGTCACAAATAACAAACATATGCCAAGTTCCCCTCTATTCCCAAAGTGGGGCAGCATCACCACGGGGATCGAGGTGGCTAAGGCTCAGACGATGATTTGCAAGGGGACAAATTGGCACGGTACCCACCAGAGTGTGAATTCAGGAAGTCTCTTCCACCCACAGGAAGTGAACAAGGCCTTCAGCTTGTCAACAAGAGATCTCGAACCATTTCTCTGACACAAAGGCCACAGGAATGAGTTGTCTTTCAGTGGGGGAGGGTCTGCAGGAAAAAAACACAAGAGGTAAGAACATCAGGTGAACTCACATTCATGGATGTGATGCAGTTTGATTAGCATATTACATACAGTTATCACTCAATTCATTATAGGCTGCCCATAATGAGGTTTCAACCTGCATTGATTCAGCAGTGAGCATCGATGGGTTTTCTCAGAACAAAAAACATTTTTTCAGCAGACTTTCCATGAATCCTTCAAGGCCTGCTCTAATAATCTCCCTAGCCAGCCCTCAGCGCTACTGTCAACACTGTACCACTGATCACAGACAAACACAAACAGAGACAGAGATAATCACACACTGAGACCTCCGCTCCTCAGTGCAGGTAAAAGCCCAGATTAATCAGCAATGTTGTTGAACATGGCCACTTCAAATGTAGCCATCCTTCCATGACTTAAAATGAATAAATCCAGACCCTTTGGACTATTTACACCAGATGAATTATCCTACCCTCACTGCCAGCGTAATGAATCTGTTTCAAGGATTGGGTACACAGAGTAAGTGTGACCATCTTTGCTGGGCCTGCAGCTCAGATGACTCTCACTGTGATCCTCTCCGGCAGTAAACCCAGTCAAAACTCTACCAACGCTACATGTAAATGATAGCTTAAGGTATAATACCGCAATATTTCAGATTTCTATGTGCAACAACTTTTCAGTTCGTATCACAAAGAGAGGCACATCTTTACCCACACAGAGGAGCCATTTAACTCAACAGTGACTCACCAGTGTTACATCTTTTGCCTCGCTCTTGGTATGAAGCAGCACAGATTGGCCGGGTTGATAGATGTGTGGTGTGCAGTTTAATGATATCACATGGCACAAACTCTGGGTATTGAAATTCAGTTTTCAAAGTATATATGTGCGCAGAGTGTGTGTATGCATACATCAGTCTACCATTTGAGATGCTGTCAGACAGATCAGCTAGGCAGAAAATGGCGCTGGGAAGACTTCACATCCCATTGCCCTTACATCTATAAATTGACTCGTTATATAACAACAAAATTCGCGGTTAGATTTAGAGTTTTATGTGCAGGCTGAGCGTGCCGAGGCACACCGCTCAGCCAGGTGTCAGCCAGATGGAGAACTGAAGCGATGGACAACTGAGTTAAAGGCAAGTGATTTCTGTGTGAATTTGCTCTGATGGAAGCAGATAATGGCTGAGAGTAAAAACACTCTTTCCCTTGTGTTATGCAATTATTATCCTCTTAAGGCTTCATAATTTCATGTTCATGAGTATTTTGAAACATTTATCTCCTCATAAAAGCATTATTATTAAGAAACAGACATTGATTTTCTTAACCCACTTTAAATTGATCCAGCTTTGAAGAAAGATGTTTCATAATATTAGACTCTAATGGCATTAATGCTAATAACTGTCATGGGCAAAGACTTCACTTTGGGAAGGCATAAAGAGACTGTAGATTTCCACTGTTGACTGTTGAATTGCTCATCCACCCTTTGTGGTATAAACAGTGCCGGGTCAGTGTACCTGTTTCCATTGTAAGCAGTCTTGTAGACAGGCGTCTGCTGGATCATCTCATCAGTGTAGATGGGCACGGCAGTCCGAACGCACTCATGTGAGCACTGCAGGCTGTCATTGTAGGCAGTGAATATGTCCACCTTGCTGGGCACCCGGGCTGGGGTGAAGTCTGTCAGGTTTTGGCAGCTTTCTTCCTGCTGGTGGATCTTACGCTGATGGCTATTGTGGCGGCCATTTCCCGACTGCGCACAGCTACAAAAACACGCACCAAAGACAAGAAACAAACATAAAATCATACCTTGTACCTTTGGTGATCTACAAGGTTTTCTGACAAAGTGTGGTGGTCTGCAGGTTCTTTGTGAAGGAAAAGTAAAGGAATCTTTCCTACCAGTTTTTAAGGACGAGTGTTGTGATCAAGGCTGCGATAACCATAATGAGAGACACAGTGATTGTGATTATCTGATGAACTGCCAAACCTGCAAAAAGACAGAAATAAACACAAGAGAAGAGAATTATGATGATTATTGGTGGAAATGTCTGTGCTCCCACTGTTTACAGCAAAGAGCCTCTTCTGTTTTCTGTAATGTTCAAACCCACTGCACTCACACAATATGGAGGGCAGCTCATTTAAAAAGCATTGGATGAGGAGGATGACATCCCATCACAATTTTGCTCTTCAGTAAGTATTGATGACACTGTCATCCACTGCTGTTCATTATTTAAGAGTAATATTAATTATTCCATTACAGTACATCCAACTTTAATGGATAACCAAGTTCATATTTTCTTAACCACTCCTCCATGATGTCATTCTTCTGTCAACAAAATATGAAAAGAAACCAAATTCATATGTGTTTCAGCATTGTTGACAGTATTGTTCCTAACCACTAAGTAAAAGCTTCTTGTTTTGCTTCTCTTTAATTTATCGGACCAAAGGAATCTTCCACAAGCAGCCTCACAAAGAGCTGCTGGGCTTTTTATAACCTTTTCTCACCTGAAAGCATCTCTGTAGATTTTGCCCCAAGGCTTTTATCTAAACATTAAGTGAAAGCAAATTACTTGATACTGTGCATCAAGTAAAATATTTGATCAAAAGGTGATCCTGATAGGTGGTCTGGGTGCTTTGAAAGGGAGGCATGTTGTGCAGGTGGAAGTAATGTGGATATGTGGAAGTGCAAAATTGCAGATAAGGAAATGTAACATCACTGCTAGTACACTTAACATCATGTCACACCATTCACAGCATACCTATTTTCACATCCTGCAACATTAGCATTTATTTGGAGTACTGTCTCTGCACTTAATATAAGACCAGGACCTCCACAGGTCACATCTCTTCTCTTCAGGCACATACAAAGCAACTGTCCTTTTTATGATGCTACTAGTCTGTTTAAAATCTACTTGCATTTGTCAGCTCCATTATAGAAAATCATTATTGGACTAAATTAAAACGCAATTACACTGCTATCAAGAGGACAGCAGGGACACTGCTTGAGAAAATGACAAGTTCTACAGACTGGAGCTTCTATATTTTACAAACACTGAATGGTCAATAGAAAACTCTTGTTGTGTCACTCATGAAGGATTATAAAGCCGCCGCCCTCATAATCACACGTCACACCAGAGCAATGGAAACCAGCTCATCATAATTCCCTTTTTTGTGACATCTTCCAGTTTTCTGGTTTATAGTCTTGCTTTTCTGAGCTGTTTGACAGTGCAAAGCCTTACAATTCTGACTTTTCTATAACTGAGGAACACTGCAGCTTCAGTTTCATCAGCTTGCAGGTATGAACATGGACCAGAGGTTTTCAGCATGCCCCCTTTGCTCTGTTTGACTAAAGAACAAAAGCATTGTTCTTATTTAAACTCTTAAGACTCCTGTGTGTGCTGATCTCTCACTTTTGCCAGAGGACGGTAATCCACAAACAAAAGTGTGCAGTACATGTCTAAATTGAGGATTAGTGTGAGCCTATTCAACTGTACCGTGTGGTAAGTGTGTTGAGCATGTGTGTGGATGAGTGATAGAGCATGAGAGCGACTCGGGCACATTGACACACTGCAGCAGATGACATGCTGCAGGAGGGGAGAAAAAAAACTAAAAAGAAAAGCCGTCATGATGAAAATGCCCACGTGGGCCTTATACATTTCACCTCTCCATCAGGCAGCTGCCTAGCTGCTGATCCAAGCCAATTTGTCTTCAGGAAGGCTGAAAAGGAAGCGCCGCTTGGTCATTTTGGAAAAGCACACAGCCTCTCCTCTGCCTGCCTGCTGCCTGGACAGCCTCCTCTTGGATAATAAACTTCTGTAGGCAGGGCCGTGCAGAAAGCAGGCCAGGTCAACCTTGGATTAATGATATCTCCGGCTGGCTCAGGGAAGCCTTACCTTCCCAGTGCAATCAGATTCCCCTGCCACGGCAAAGGCATATTAACTTATCTGGTTAGTCATTTGCATTTCCCTCATATCCCCTCTCTGTCCTTCCTCATCTCTCTATCTCCCATCTCCGGCTGACGTTGAGGCAGTTAACTTGAAAGTGTTCGGTTATAAATTAACATCTGCCTTAAGTTCGGGGTGTAATAGAGCTTGCCCCTGACCTGGATCAATAGCTGAGGAATCGACTTGGAATTGTTTCATTTTACATCGATGCCACAGCGAAAGGGGGCATTTCTCAGGATTTTGAATCAACAGCTGCTGTAAAATCACATTATGGCAGGTTGTGATCTGTGCCTCCTGTTTATCTTATGGATGCTCCTCCACTCATGCAGCGGGACAGCGATGAAGCCTCTGAGTAAAACGCAAACTGTCACAACATGCATGCAACCATCAGTTGGTGAATGTGATGTCAGTGAACACAACACGTGCATATCTGTGGTTTTATAACACAAGCATGCTGTGTTTGGTTTATGTTACGTACTTTTGGGTATTATTGTCCAGCTAGCTCATTAAGAGTTACTCCAGGCCGCCACGTGGAGCCAGAAATATGCAGATTTTCCTAGTACAGCTCTTTTAATGAAACAAATGAACCCCAGAAAGTGAGGTCCAGAAGCACAAATATCAACATTAAGTCCGTCATAACCTCATTTTCAGGGCAGTACGTTTAAGGGTGTAGGGATAATAAAGCAGATAATGACATGGGTGACAAATCTGAGTGCAGAGGCCAGTTCTATTTTCATCCACAACTGCCAGTTAGAGGGAGGGAAATTTGGCTTGGCTATCTAAAACTCATTGTGTGCTGGCAGTCAGGTTGAAAAATCACCCTTGGCAGTCACCTTGCTTTAGAGATAGTTTGGTTTTGTTTAGTCAGATCACTGCCAAACAGAGAGAGGCTGAGAGGGAGATGCATAGAGAGGGAAAGGGACTGAAAAAATAAGGGGAAAGAGAGAAATGTGGAGCGGAGGCTAGTTTGTGACCTCTGTGGCGGCAGGATTTGAGGCTACATCAAAGATGTAGTGACAGTTTGATGAACATGTCAAAGGAAAGCATGGTTGCAAAGCGAAATCTCTCCTTGCTGTCTAATTTCAATGAAAGATCCCTAACTTGGACACTGTCTTTTTTAACTTTGTCACATCACCTTATCTCAGTATTTTTTTGGCTGCATGAAAGATAACAACAAAATGTTTATGAGTAAAAAAATGGCTTGTGGGATACTTCATACTTAAAATACCACTTTCAAAACAAAACCTAACAACACAGCAGAAGGTGTCGCTCATAGTGACAAACCTGGAGATTTATAACCAGACTCTACAGTTTAGATATATCTTTCAGTTTTAAGATCATCATCACTCTCAGTGTCGTCTCCAGATGAATGCGCGTGTATAAACCCACTGTATGCTACACAGTCAAGGTAAGTGACTAGCTGATATGTATAGTGGAGCTTTTGGAAACTAAAGAGTCTCATAGTTCCCCCAGGAGTTGGCGGACACTAAAACAGAACCTTTTCACAATAACAACTTTATAAGGTGATAAAAAAAAAAGCAAAATGTGTTACATATTGACATTTTTCTTCAATTGTAAAATGATAATCAGGGCTGTTACCACTGTATTTATCTATTATTTAGATTCATTAATGTGCCCTAAAAAGAGCAGAAAGGCTTGAAAAGAAGGATTTAACTGTTTTTTTAGTCTCCAAACAAATGTGTTATTTGCTAATCGTCATAGTATGAAAGCGTTAAAGGTTAAAACTAAAAGCCAAGAAAAAAGTATTTTTATGTGATTTACTGTGATTTAACAAGGCTGAAATGCCATTTGAACGTGAGGAGCACAGACCTGAATAAGAGTGTTCCTCTCTTGCCAGGTGTGGTTAATAACCAGAAAGGTCAATAGCAATAGCTTGAGCTCTTCTGATTGTCATAACAGTTAGTGATTAAGAGCCTATTTTTTAATCTGACTTGACAAAGCAAAGGTGGTAATAATAAAATGAACGTGCCTATTCTGTAAAGTGCCCCAGTAAATCATGACAATGAGCCAACATGCACAATGAAGCTGCTAAATGGAAATCATCCATCCTTTCATTTTA
>JAVQJZ010134057.1:0-10726 GCA_036025355.1 Leiopotherapon unicolor | reverse complement strand
TGATAGTTGCACATAGTTCTATTTCTGATTAACTGTAATCTGCAAACATGAGTCTTAATAAGAGTATTATGTAACTGTTATTAATGGTGGACCAAGAATAGTTACAGTTACATGTTATTATGATTTGAATGGTGGACAACAGTCTATGAAACTGCTTGCTGAATGTGACCAAACCTGGCCCTCAGTGAAAAGATGCTGATGTGGAGAGTTAACAGTGAGCAGAACATGGACAATCCTTCTTCTGTGATAAGCAAGCTGCAACTGTGAGATCTGGACAGAATGACCTAAGTATTGTCATTTTCACAGTGAAAACTTGTTCCTGATATCGCTCTAATTTGGAGAAATGTCTTTCTGATGACCCACTGTGGACTACCTGGCCAGCTCCAAACAGCAGACAAAATTAGTGACCGGCTGCTCGACATTGTGGAACATTTAGCAGCTCCAGAGACTGATGTTTCCTGCAGGAAATCTGTGCGGAGGCCAAAAATGTACTTCCAAATGAATGTGGGTGTTGCTCTGCTTGCTAAGACGTTCAGCATATAAACTTTATGGTGGTGATATGTGCATGGTGTCTTTACAGGTTGTTGTACTGTATACGAGTATCAAAGCAGAGCACTGGCCACCCCCAGTTAAATGCTCAAATCTGAGATGGAGGTGACACTAAATTGTTTGGGAGCGAGAGAGAAACACCCACAGCTTTCCTGGCCAATGAGGCATTATTACCCTCATTATAGGTGCCCTCGGTTTTTAACAGTCTTGCTAAGTGTTTGGCTTGTTTGCTGATCATCTGATGCTCGTGTTTCCCGCCCCATCAGATTTTCAGACACATTCTCAAATTTCAGCAACTAGTTTGGTGAATATCACAAATGAAAGGAGTATGGAAATAAGACCCAATGTATCATTTGAGGATGAATCAGTCTATATTTTAGTAAAACCATGTTTTCTATATAAAAAAATAACAGGATTTACTGCTTCACGTGCTGAGCACATTCATCCTACAGCACATGTTATATTTAACAGATTTATTAACTGTCTTGACTCATTGACAGCATATTGCTGACTTCAGAGCTGACACACGGCCTGTGTCAGAGGCCTTTGTATGACGCCTCAGTGGCTGTGTGGTATTTAGCCACAGTCCTGTGGAGATCTCTGACCTATCTGCTCTCTCCGGACAGCTGCTGTCTCTCCTTTTATGTGACTTCATCAATCCTCGCAGTTAGGTCCCAAGCCGTGGCCGCTACCACGATGAAGAGTTGGTCTCTAACCGCCCGCCTGGACCTGTGGGATGATTTGTTGATCTTCATCATGGAGAGCATTTGTTCACCCAGACGGGCACTTCTGAATGTGCTCAGCACAAGATGGACCCGTGGCATCGTGTCTGGGATTAAATGGGCCAAACTGACCCTCGGTGGCTCTGCTGCACTGTGACTCACTTGTCTCTCCGTGTCGCCATGCTGTCGTTAGCTGCAAATGGACAGCTTCATAGCCAGTGTTGGAGAAATCAAATTGCTGCCTGTTGTTTATTGCAACTCGGAGACACTGTCATAGATATAAAGCACTCAAGACAATGGTAGTGACTGACCTGTTCACTGCAGTGACTGTAAAAGCTTCATATTCTGCCTGGGTAGATATATAAACTGTAGCTGTGTCCCATTTCAGCCCCTCATTAGACAGGCTGAAGATTCAGAGGCTGAGTCTGTTGAGAACTTCTTTCCCAAATGAGAGTCTACAGTTTTGACTGAGTCAGTAACTAAATGATAGAGAGGGGAGGCTCTCTGTGTTTAGAATACAAACACTTTATTATTTGTGAATTCCTTCTATTTTGTACAAAGTAAAAAAGCCCTGAAGAACCTCTGTAATCGATAATAACTTGTATTTTAATGCCAGGGGTCATTTTGCAGAGGTAGCCGCTGCGGTTTCCACTGCTGGCAGCTCAGAATGGAAGCTACACCACTTGAAATGGATTTGTAATAATTTCATACTGAATTTTTGGAGCCTTTAAGTTGGTAAAGCTGCACAAGAAAAAGTCTCGCTCTTCAATTTGTGCACACACTGTACCTCGCTCTGCTTTTGGGGAAGTATCGATGGTGACTGCACCTGTCACTGACTGACAGATGCTAAGGAAGGCTCTCCTGTTGCACTCGGCTCTGCGGTTTAGGATTTGACTTCATCATGCATATTCAAGATCACCTGTTTGCACTGCAGCAATACACATTTAGGAAAGAAAGATAATCTGTTAAAAAAGCCCAAAGAATTCAAGTTTAACCACCTGTCAGAATGACGACAGGCCATGAAAGGGGACATGTTGCTTCACATTGGTTACCATGGCACAACATTTTCTATTGAGCGAGACACAAAGACTTTTCTTTTCTTGTTAAATAGCAGTGGACTGAATATACACTGAGTGGGTTTGTTACCTTATCTGGGATTGTATCAGGCAGAATGCTCACACAAACTTGACAAACTAGCCATCATTTTCAAGCACAGAGCCACAGGACAAAACAATGTTGTGGAAATACTACAGACCAAGACAGCACTTTGGTAAAGAAACAACAAGCAAGGCCAGACATACTTCAGGTGTAAATGGAATAAGTGTTTTGTTTGCACCCACTTCATCACACCTTCATTGATAACTAGTAACTTAACAGCACTTGTCTTCTAATGTAACTGTTCTGTTTTCTTGCAATTAACATCTGTTCAGCCAATTTCTTTTTCATTCCGTTACATGTGATCTGATGGCACAGTTTAAATAAATATTTGAAAATGTCACTTTTCTGGCCACACTCTCCCACAGAAAGTCCACATTTCTTGCAAAAATATCACTCAAAAAAGCTTTTAATGTAGAAAATGTGTACAGGAAATGCAGCAGCGACCCAGACACAGCTGAAATGGGAGGAACGTTTAATAATAGCGAATGAGTAATAACTGAAATGAAAACAGTTCATGGTGAGCTTGAAGTGGCTCTGTTGTTGTACTGATGATATTTGAATTGTACCTAAATCTGTCTAGACAACAGGTAAACACAGGAAATGTTAACACAGAAAATTAATAAAACAGGAGCACTTCAAAACACTGAAAACATAAACTGTCTCTTACCTAATCTTATTTGCAAGAGAGGGAAATAAAGCCCACAACTGCCTGCTACTTATTGTTGCCATATTTGTCGCTCTCTGTACATTTGCTTTATCCCTTCGTCCATCCGTTCATTATTTAGACCACTTACCCTCAGACAGGGTCACGAGGGGGCTGGAGCCATTCCCAGCTGGTATTGGCTCTGCACAGGTCGCCAGTCAATCACACACTCGCACACCTAAAGGCAGTTCAGAGTCGCCAATTAACCTGCATGTCTTTGAATCGTGGGAGGAAGACGGTGAAAAGCCACGCAGAGAGTGAGACGGGGAGAACATGCAAACTCCACACAGAAGAGCCCTGCCGACATTTTAATTTTACATTCCTGAGAGTTATGTTTGAGAGGACACCAAGATTATGACCGCTATCAAAAGGGTTCAAGCACGGCGGGCTTTTTATTCTGGTTATGTGAGTTTACAGGTTGTGCGCAAAAAGCAAGTGCTTGATGAGGGGTGTTAAAAAAAACATGTTTATCATCATTCACAGTAAGTGGGCCTCTTGCACCAGATCACATTAATATCAAGCTTCATTTAGGGAAAAGGTTTTGAGCTTTTGAGTACAGAGGAGTTTATGACCAGTCATCCTCTGTGTGTTAAGTATGGACATTTTGTTGTTTGTGGTGGAGCACCGCACACACATTTGGAGTTGGAGCCCAAATAAAGCTCGACAGGAGACAGCGGCTCGTCCTGCAAGTGATGTCTTCAATGCTTCGAAGCACAATTTCCAGTCTTAGAGATACATTTATTGATTCCAAACCTCTGGCGCCATGATTACTGATATTAACTGTAGCTCAGCAGAGTGTAAATCCTCAAACAGTTTGTTTCCTGAGCGTGCACCGTCTGCCTCCGAGTCACTGTCAGTTCAGGCTTTGTCTCCTGACACGGCTGTCTGTGCCGCACCAACCTGGGAGACCTGTTCACGTTTTCAAAACACAGACAAAACTTTGCGAGACGTTAGGAATAAGTAAGTTGCGAGGATTTTTCCCCCCTTTCAAAGTTCCATTTTGTGCCGACCCGCAGATGTGGAGCGGCAGACGCGGTTACCCACCGCTTAACCTCCCTGGGAGCCGATCTCCATATCAGCTCCTTCATGTTGTACTCGCTGTTGTTGTGATCCAGAAGGTTCCAGGCAGTTAAAGAGGGATGAGCCGTGAGAGGCTTACTCCCGCTCCTGCTGCTCTACGTGGGGCCTTGTCAAAGTTAGTTTACAGGCTTGGTGCTGAGGTCTAGCCTAAAGCCAATAAAGTAGCTACAAAACCTTCATGAATATATAATTTACCTCCTCACTCGCGGTGCCTAACCCATCTACTTGTTTGGTTAAAGAGAACTTCTCTCAGTGTTCGGCAGAGTTTTATTTAGAGAGGCCTGAACTTAAATTAAGCACGGCGGTGCCAAGCTGTTCATCGGCAGGCAAACTTGGTTTAATTCTGACCCGTAGTTCAGTGCCGTGCATTTTCAAGATGTCCCTGACTGTTTTTTCCCTTGTTTTAATACAAGAATATGTCTACTCACCCCTCCCCCTGCTCCCGGGCCGCCCTCACGGTCCATCATACATACATCTCAAATAAATTAAACTGTAATTACATCTTTGGATGGCTCAGCAAGTAGTCCCAGCCAAACGGTAACTTGTCTCTGATGACCTGATGTTTAATGTGCTGGACTGGAAAAGCTCTCCAAAATAAAAGCTTTTCTTAAACTAAGAAAACAGCCTTGTTGTAATGGGGCGATGTTACACATGTGATGAGCATTTCTTACAAAGTTCTAACTTTTTGTACTAAGCAAATAACAGTTAACCAATAAAAAGATCTGCAGATGAATCAATAATGAAAATAATCCTTACTTACTGTGCTTGTACAGTCAGGATATCCCGATCTGTGCCGCACACTTCTTTTGTAATTTGTCTCTCAAACGTCCCTCAGTTTTATAGAATTTCTATGCTAAATTTCAAGAGTATGCCTTAAAATCCATGGCAATGCATTTTCAAGACAGCCAATGGTTTTATTAAAGGGCGAATTACTTTATCATCAGAGTTTCACTGGATGGAGACATGAAAAGAGGAGATATCTGCACTTTACCTCACACTCATGTCACAACTAGAATGTACACACCATTTTTTACAGTACCCTCAGTATCTCTCCCAGTGCAGACCTCTCCCGACTTTCATCGCTCATCAGGGACATCCACACTGAAAGTTGGCTTATGTTTGCGTTGAGCCTATTATGAAAAAATCATAATTATGTCAAACCAGGAGGTTACTATATTTATGCAATTCATTCATTCACCCTCCTCCCCCACAATGCACGCCGAGCATGATAGCTGCAAGCAGCTCTCCTCAGAAGTAATTTCGTTTGAACTAATGAGCGGAGAGAGGAGTCGGCTCGGCGTTTGCTTTTAAACGCCTTTGATGAATGACTCCTGTCCCAGTGGCTCGTGCTGTCATTAGCTTGACACCAGATAGAAGTGAAGTCCTAAAAGAAAATGGAAAATTGATTTACCTCAATTTTCATCCGGAGCAAATAGTTCATCCCCGAAATCCCACGCGACGGTGCACAGAGCGATTAGAAAACTGCCAGCGTGTTCTTCCTGTCGCACTCATGTGGAAAGACACCATTCTAATCAGCAGTTATGCTGTCATTTCACCGCGCTGCACAACTATTAATGCGATATGAAAGACAGTCACCAGTGCCGGAGTCTAATTCAGGAAATGTTTCAATGGGACTTATTTGGAAAGCTACTTCTATTATAATTGTATTAGATTTAAGCATATGTTCTGGGCCTAAGTGAAAGAAAGTGCTGGGGATTAATGAAAAAGTAGAGGATCTGATTTCCTGAGCCTCCACAAAGGGCTTGTATGTTTGCATGGGTGTATTCACCATTAATGGAAAGTCTTACATGTAAAACAGAAAGAAAAGGCCAGTGTTATTCTGAGCTACTCTCACTACTTCCTGACAGATTTAGAATAAGACTGACGTGACGACATTTGTTCTCATTTGTAAAAGTGAGAATGAGTGACATGCAGTGTCAAGACTTGGAGTGGACATGGAAAGTGACCAGCAGAAGCTACAAATTTTCCATACTTTGGAAAAGTGCAATTGTTAAGTCCCAATGAGTGCCAGGGAGTAACAACTGATGTTATGTGAGATTTGAAGGAAAAGAAGGAGAGATGATTGGCTGCACAGTGATCCAAGTTTATTGGTTAAACAAAGAAAAACAGCAACAAACTGAACACAAGCTTGCCATAAACAAAGGCAGAGGCCGCAGTATAAGAACACAAACTAAGGACAAGCAAAACCAAACAAAACCTACAAAAGAAACCTTTCAAAAGAAAAACCACCTACTAACTAAACTGAAGGGGCTCCCAAGCTCCACCCTCCTTTTTTAGGCCCAAAAGGAGAAAACCTCACACACAGGTACTCCACACACACACCACACGGTCAGCTGTCCAAAATGCAGAGAGAGCAAGCAAGCTTCCTCTCTGCCCTTTTATTCTGGAGGAGGAGCTGAGCAGAGTGAGAACACCTGTGCTCTCACTCACAGGCGTCAGCAGCCCTGAGGAGAGAGGGGAAAAAAGGAAGGAGGGGACAACACACTTGTACAAAAGGAAACGTACTTTACGCAACACGTAACAGCAATGATAAGCTAATACAACAAAGTCTCCATGGCCACTTTAACTCATTTAACTCTTGAGTCTCTATGTCACAGCAGGGGGACTTATATAAGCTGAGACACACTTTTGTCCTGCACATTTCTGTTTCTTGGAGCCTCAAAGTGTTGCATGTGATGCTGACACGTCACCTCTGGAGGCCCGTTGTTGGACTCAGAAGGCGGCTCTGGGGGCAGACACGACTGTGGCCCTTATTTTACAACGCTCATGACTCACTTGTGAATCACATTTATTTTAGCCGCTTTGCAGGAAGATTCTTTATCCTGCTGACGTGAAGGAGTGTTTTAACTCCTGTGTCAAAGTTTCCCATTCTCAAGAGCATTTTTGTACATACTGGTCCTGATCTTTAATTGCTCTGGAAAAGCTCTTAAAAGCATCCATCCATCCACCCGTCTGTCTGTGACTGAGTGTTTTTGCAGCAGAATGTTTCAGACGTTCACAGGCAGAGCCAAACAGCCTCAGCCAATATGGACAAATCTATATGAAATTGTACAATGGGTATAAGTTGCATATAAATTTGAAGTATGCGTATGTCTCAGGTTTGTCCTTGACCGGCCCCTTTGACGTTGGAGTTCTTAGTGGTGAAGTGGATTGTATGAGGACAACAACAATAAAGGAAAACAGCATGCAACAAAAAGAGGAGTGAAGCTAAACGATCATAACATAACATCTACCCAGAATACTGCAAACACCATCATTATGTTGTTTTTTTTTTTATTGCACATTGACTGCGTTCACCATCTGTTTCTCCTTCTCTGTTTTGACTTTATGGATTCTGGTTATCTCAGCCCGAGGCGGGATGCCATTTCAATGCGGACAGCTCATCAAGCCGAGTTGACAAGTGTTAAGGTGTGAATGTGACCAGCAGTGGGAGAGGAAGGCGGGACTAAAAATACACACCGGTGTTACGGTGAGGAGTTGTGCTGTTGCTTCCAGGAGCAAACCGGATCCTAAATACTCTTTGTCGCCCTGAAACTGCGGGAATGTGTGACTCCTATTACCTTGTAGATCTACAAATTTCAACATTTTGTGAATGTTCAGGGCCCCTCCGCTTGCCTACAGCAGTGGAAAATCATTTTTGCCGGCTTCTCTTTACACCAAATCCACCACCTGTGTTGCAACCTCAATCAGAGATGTCAAGACAGGAGATGAGGCCAGCTTGAAAGGCTTTCAGAGAAAATGTTTCCACCATCAAGAAGAAATGTCTGATCCATTAGCTGTGTTGCAAACATCCAGTTTTACTCCCCACCCCTCTGTTGCACATCTTTTCGACTGTGTACAAAGCAGAGCGCAGGCTGGAAAACAGTGTGCGTGCTCATATGAAGCCTGTCATATTATAGATGTAGAAATACACTGCAGTGATACGTTCTGTAATTGAGATGAATTAAAGTTCAACACAAGGGCGGCTTAATTTACCCTCTCACCTTCTGCTTTTGAATTCATTATTACCTACGCTTCAAGCTCTTTTTCTCCTCTCTGTTTTCTCGCATTATCCAATTAGTCAAATCCACGTTGGATTGAATCGTTCAACTAATAAGCTGAAACTTTTCTCTCATGTATGAGGGATCCAATAACTAAACCATATTATCTTTATTATAATACACCTAATCAGTCGCTTCCATATCCTGCTGCCTGCAGCTCATGTTGTTGTTGCATTGCAACAGAATAGCACCTAACTTACAAAACCCAATGTTACCTCTCATACATCCATTCATATAAACATACACACACACACACACACACACACACACACACACACACACACACACACACACACACACACAAACACACACCCACACACACACACACACACACACACACACACACACACACACACACACATGCAGTGCGCTTGGAACAAGAGTTGCCCATTGGGAGCAACTTATGGTTCAGTGTCTTGCTTGAGGACACTTCGACACCTGGACGCGTGGAGCCAGGGGATCAGTGGAGGAGCTGCTCCACCTCCTGAGCCACAGCACTTCAACCGGTTACTGTTTTTAAGGGATGTCACTGTCAGTCAATCAGTGAGTGAAACATGTTGCAAAATGACTTAAATAAGCCACTTACATCACTGTTAAATGGACACAAATTTGAAATTAAGGACACATAAATCCATATTCTTAGATGGTGGGCAGAGTGTTCATATCGACATCTGATTTGAATTTTAATGGGACACAGCTGGCAGTTTTGAATTAGCCACAACTTGATAAACTAGTGGCCTTATTATTGTGAACTGTCACAAAAAGATACCTAGCAAACAGGCACACATTGTGTCGACAAAATATTTAATCGTTTAAAACACTATTTCAACAATATCTAGATCTAATAGCATTAAATAACATCTGGTTTAAAGTCAGTTCAAAAGAACACGTGTGGAACATGACAGGTGGCGTCGATGAAGACGCAGTCCAGCTCGATGTGCAGGTACATCTGGCAAAACAGGTTGGGAGCCACCAAGCTAGCTGACTGATTAATACTGTGGACGACTGTGGATGAATGAAAACAAAAAAAGTCACAGGTAGTCATATGATTTTTGTCTTAGCATCGTTTTTGTTTTCTTTGACGTCCTAACTGGCAGACATAAAAACCAGTTCTCTGCCTGTTCAAGTCTAACCGAACCAATTTCTGACACCCAACAGCTCTCCCTCTGAGAAATGTTTGTATTAGTAAAAATCCAATTTTCTGTTTTCCTGGATGACAACGTCTGCCCGTCCTGTCTGTCTGCGAGAGAATTGAGATGACAGTTCTAAATGGTATTTTCATAACCTGAGTTCAGCAGAGAAAACATACCGGCGCTCCACCTAAAATCTAATAACACTCCAAATAATCTACATATATAGGCTACAGTATAGTTTATATATACACACAGCGATGAAATTCAGTGAGTCTCAGTGTGAGTTATTATTCTCCACCTCCTCCCTTGTCTGTCTTTAGCGTCTGTGGGAGGGCGAAGGGAAAATGAAGCAGACCAGACTGAAATGATCCATCTCAGAGGACGTCAGAGTTCTTCAGGCAAACAACCTCTCATCGTGACCCCTGACCTCCCATCTGCTTCCTCATTCTTTAAAAAATGATCAGAGTCATTTCCTCTTAAGGCTCGGTTTCAGCTCATGCATTTGACACACTGCCAGTTGTTTACTGCTGCATGCTGCTCTAACTGAGAGTAAATTCTTTCTGACGATCACATAATGAAAAAAGACTTCGCCTTTGGTGTTGCAACTGGCTGTCCTCCTCATGCCGACCTTACGCCAAGCGACTTTTCAGGCCGTTTCACTGTGGTAGACAAATTTCCAGTATTGGAATAACATCACAGGAGTCTCGCTGGAGGCTCCCGTCATCTCAGTCATTGGTGTAAGGTCACAAACACCATCGATGACAATAAGTACGCTCTCTGCAGCACCAAACAGGAAGCAGCAAACCGGGCAGAATAAACATGGATGAGCCTCAGATTTTAATATTACCAGCTGACTAGAAAAGCTTTTTGAATATGCACTTGCTGGTGATGTGATTCCCATAAAGAGGAAAGGTCAGTGCCCACCATCAGTTTATGATCCATAGAAACAACATTGTTCTCATAGGGCAGTGTGTTAGTTATTCAAGCATGATGACCAAGAAAAGATCAGATTCTTATGAAAAGATCACGTTATTATTCAATTTATTAACTTGTTGACACTGGCTATGGTGCAGAAGATCGTTTAAGTCAGTAGATTATTTTAATGGCAATTAAAAGAATAAATACAGATTTCAGTAAAGTGAAAATGCTTATTATCGTAGATGATAATTGGTTAACCTTTCGACCCAGTGAATGTATTTACTTCATAGCAACTTCCATAAGATCTTTTAAATGTAGATAATTGCTCTCGATCTTCAGTCTGCTGTACCTGGTTGCTAAGCTATAATTTGGCAATCTGTGTGAAAAGTGAAACACAGGAAA
>JAVQJZ010134053.1:0-13576 GCA_036025355.1 Leiopotherapon unicolor | reverse complement strand
ACACTGTTACACTAACTGCTCTTAAAATTTTTATCTCCTTTGATACTTTGCCACAAGTCGTTACAATTTATAAACGTAAAGCTTAGTAATTTTGATAAAACACTCCATTCACGTATAGTATTGTATTATTTAAATTCAGGTGGTTAAAAATGCATAAAGAATAACCTTCACTATGCATCTTCAGGTGTTAAATGGTGCAATAAAACCCAAAGTGTCCACAACTGTTGCAGGAAAGAGGCGTTTTAAGAGGCAGTGAAAACAACACAAACCTAACTAGCCCCCAGCCTGCTCTGCTGTGCTTGCCTCTGCTCTGCAGCTTCCAGTATCGCTCAGCGGAGACTCGTGTCCTCTCCAAACCATCTGTCCCGCACGCACACGAGCGCACCGAGCCACGCGGCATCACACACACTTCACACAGACTTCAATTATCAAACAGCTTTACAGTGTCTGGGTGGCGTCGGCCTCGATGCTAATGCACTTACATATGTTAATGCTGATTGGTAACGTCTGAGGAGGAACTCCTTGTGACTCTTCTGTCAGCAAAAAGGTAGACGAGAAGGGAGCGAAGATGTGTGTTACAGCGTGTGTTTGTGCTGGGAAATATGTTATGCTGTTTTTATGCTGAAACCGGTAACTGTGATCGCTGACAGTGTCGTGACTTTGGCTTCATTCCAAAGCGGACGTGGATCTGATCCAGTTTCACGGTGAGATTCAACGTTGAACTGTGACAGGTGAGAGCAACGACAGAGCGGGAACGACAGCTGGGCGGTGATTTAGAGAAAAGCCCTTTCATCACATGGCAAAGAGAAGAACAAAACACCTCGCAGGTATATTTATATTTAGCGGCTGTTTCCCTCCAGTTATTCTTCTTTAAAAAACAGGGTGTTTTTGCAACAGTTGAGGCGAGACTCTTTGTTTTATGAGACTACTTAAATAGCCGATTGCAGGGTGAAATCATCCCCAGTAAAGCAAAGCAATTTCTTTAAATTGAATAATGTAATCAGACCACAGGCAAAATAAACTCAAGACTATGACAGCCATAATGATATTCATGAAATTTATAAGAAGCACTAAATCCACCCTAAAGCTCCCTTTGTGAGTGCTTAAAAGTGAGGAAATATTCCCACTGTCACAGCTTACCAATACGTTTTTATTTTGATTCATTCAAATTCTGTTGATGGACCTTCATTATCTACATGTGTTCTGCTGGATAATTCTCGATTTTCATTTGTCTAAACTCAATAAACTTTGCAACACGCTGCTGTGAGGAAACTGGACCCCTGAGTGCTGATAATTGTGTTTGCAGAAAAACAGCGAATGTTGCTCATGACGAAAGTTAATTGTAGTTTATTGTAATGGAATGTAGAATATGGCGATAAAAGACACCAATAAAACTGAAAGATAAAACCAGGAAGAAAGATGCAAAGTGCACATTTTACAGAACCATTAATACTCCTTTACAGAGCTGCTAACATACACTATTACTACACTATTACTACTATTACAATTACTACTATTTTTACAGTACTGTCCACAATTTGGTATTCAAAGTTGTGAATACAGCAAGCCGTGAGCATTTTTGAGGCCAATACCTTTATTGATACTCTGAAACAATCTTATTTAATATTGGGATGGATGGATTCAGTGGATACACGAGGCAGGAGCTGCTCACTAACATCCCCTGGCCAGAGAAACTACACAGAATATCAAGGCACCTTTGCCAAAGGGGACTCTTTAGAGTGTTGTGGTGTTTCAGTTTGAACCGTTGGCTCCAGCGCAACAATAACTGAACGCCTTGAAGCTGAGGCAATGCAGTGTCTGTACAGTAACATAATGTTAACTTTCACTTTATGTCAGAAAACTACATTTCATATTATTGGGGATAAAATGTTAAGTGTGCTAAAACATCGTCCTGCTGATGGATAATATGGCTCTAATTTTTAAATAATTGTTTAATGTTGGAATTTTTAACACAAGACGTAGATGAGAAATTTGATACCATTCTCCGTGTGTGGGTATGAAACAATGTTATATCTAAATGTTTAATCGAGAAAAAAAGTTAAAAATGACAATCGGTGGTGTCCTTATCTACCCAACGCTCATGTGCTGGTTTCCTGGTAACCTCACTTTGACAGCACGCCTCTCTAGAGTCACTTCACCCGGTGCTGACAGCTGGAACTGCCCTTAAAAGACTCGCAACGCGAACAGTTGTTTCTACATGTCTGCTTGTGTATGGACGAAACAGACCAAACCAGATAGGTGGTGTTAATCAGAGAGTTATTGATGTGCATGTTCTTCAAAGTTTGGACAGAGGCAGTGCTGCTGTTTGCTCATCTAACCTCAGTGCAATGAGAAAAAGTGTCCACGGAGCAAGATTTTGGAGTTAATTTGGATCTCACCAAAAGTAAAATGTCTTCTCTCCACAGTGGCACTGGAGTACTTAAAGTCTGTGTGACAATGAGCTGGGTAAACCCCTCTGCGACCTGGTGAATTAGTCATGGCCCTCAGCCATTAGACCTAATGTAGACTGTCTGTGCGTAATTACCTCTCTACACCGTAAACTTGTTTACAGCACCAAGATGAGCAGCAAAATGAGCACCCAGGGCCAGAGGGCACAGTGAAGGAGAAAGAGAAGGAGGAGGAGGCCCTCTTTGCATCACTGGTACCACATGACACACACTCGCTGCCTCTGTGTGCTCAAATACACACTCACATGCAGACAGACAGAAACACACAATCACCAATATCACCCGAGGCAGCAGAAAACTAGGCCAAAATCAAGTCAAAATAAAAATAAAACTGTTGTCTACAGTGTATTAAACAGCGAACACAGCATACTGCGCTGCCTGTGTGATTTAAACAGACGTGCTGATGTTGTTCACAGCGGCAGCCGTGTCTCAGGTTGATTCACCCTCGCTACCTCTGCGTTATTTTCTAAGAAAACGCATCGATTTACAAAGCCGATGGTGAAAGTGGTGTTTTACTAAAATGGGGGGGGGGGGGGGACGCACACAACCAACAGTTTATGCTCACGTAGCTTTGTGACCCAATTCCAAGCATGGCAGAGAGAGAGAGAGAGAGAGGGAGGGAGGGGCAACAGGCTGAGGAGGCACACACAGTACCCATGTGTCAACAGTCGTCGTATTTCATTACATATTTAAGAGCAGAGATCGGTGGGTGTGTGGGCGAGACGGAGAGACAGAGAGTGTGTGGGGGAATGAGGGATGAGGGGGAGAAAGAGGGATCCTGGGTGGGCGAGAAAGGGAAAAAGATGATGTCCTGCTGTTCTCTTTGCTCTTGATCATTTATACATCACACTACTCGGGAGTGTGTGTGTGTGTGCGTGATTTTGTACGCAAGCGCCAATATTCTCGACTGAGACGAAGCTTCAGTGAGATGTCACTTCAGCAAGACGCCCCCATTCATGTATCCTACTAATGTGTGAGTGTGTGTGTGTGTGTGTGTGTGTGAGAGAGAGAGAGAGATAAAGCGAGTGTGTGGGAGAGCGCAGGGATTTGGTGTCGAGTTAGTGTCGAGTTCTACTCACAGAGCAGTTTGGATGAGACTGTATGTATGTAACCTAATTAGCTGCATGTGCCATAAATCATTATGTTTCATGCAAACAGTATACAGTAATTAGCCGTCTCGCTCTCATTCTACTTACAGTGGACGCGCTGAAATGTTCAAAGGCCCAAATTACAAAAAATCATGATTTATTGACAGAAAATCTGCTGATCTTGATGAGTTATTTTAAAGCGCTGAACATCCCCTTTTAGTTAATCCTTATTTAGTTATAGTGGTATCTGCGGATGAGGCAGAAATCTTAAAAACTGGACAAATAAAGCCAAAATATGACTGGATGCTACAAAAAGTAAGTAAGAGGGTTTATTTGCTTGTCATTTATGTGAACCAGCCTTTTAAATAGCAACGTACTTTTGGGCAAATCATACAAAAACATGAGTTGTTTATTTTTCATTTGGGCCCTGGAGCTTTTCTATGTATCACATCAACTTCATTGGCTTCATTGGAGTTGAACAAATAATTTGACCTGATTGGTTGCCTTGGCTGATCACTTGTTAAAATCCTTCCAAACAAACATCCCTCTAAACAAATCATCAGCCTCAAACTCATCTGAATTGGAGAAGCTGGTGTCACGAGCGAATCAAGGTGAAACCTTTCAGCTGCTTGCCCTGTGGGAGCCTCAAATTCATTCACCTAACTATCTATTTATAGATTATAAATCACTCAATCATTTCAAAACTAGTGTGATCCGTAGCTGCAGAAACATTTTGACTCATAATCATGAGAAGTGATAAATGTATGCATTTAAATCCAATCTGTCCAAAGAAGTGATTTGAATAAAGTGTGATATTGATCCTTAGATAACTGAGAGCAGATTAATTTAACACCTCATACATTAATCCTGCTCGGCACATCAACAGCTGACCCCACTGAAAACACCATCTAAAACCCACGTCAGACATGTTCAGTATTCAAATGTATTCAGCTTAGACAGTCTGTGGACACTTCTGCTGCCTGTAGTCTTCATAGATGGAGGGGCTACAGGCAGACACTGACTGCACCAGTGTCCTGCTTCGTTCAGCCCTGTGTGATCAGCCAACATCAGCATCAGCGAACATCGCTGCCCGCCGTGGCCCGGGACCGGCGAGGGTTTTTATCGGGAGGAGATTTATTGGCTGGTGGAGCACGGCAGAGGATCTATAGGAGGAACAGGGGGAGTAATCCGTCAGGAAGACAGGGATTACAGCAGGTGTGCCTAACAATGCTAATGTAAGAAAGAGAGAGAGAGAGGAGAGAGATGGCGAGAGAGTGAATGCAAGGAAATGTTGAAGTAAGTTTGTGCGTGTGTGTGTATGTGACATATGACTCTGCTGGAGAGCGAGTGGGGACACAGCTCCCGCCATAATGAGCCTTTAGAGAACGAGGGTTTCTGGGAGGCTGGCTGGACGTTTTCCTGACATGAGGCGTGGAGTGGCGGGAGTGATGGATTGTGGGAAGATGGAAGGAGCCGACGCGAAGGAGCGATGACTCGCGGGGGAAAAGAGAGGGAGAGAGGTCAGTGTGGGCCTCAAATCGGAGCGGGAGGAGAGGCCATCAATCACTCGGGTGGCTATCGAGTGGCTCTAGGTGTTCGGACTCGGTCCCTGTGGGCCATCGGAGGGGCCACGCATGTTAATTAAGGCTACAGGGGCCTTGACACAGGCGAGCACGCGGCGGTTCAACTGGGACGCCGCGACAGGAAGAGTGACTGCCCCAGCCCAACCATGCACATACAGACCAACTTCACTGACATGAATGGAGGTGATTGCTAGAGTGTGTTCAGCATTAAAATATTAATGATACTAGAGGCTTGCGTGTCTCATCTCCTCACTTCTCCTTCCTCTTCTCTTCCCCTCTTCCTCCTCTTCTACATGCCACAGCTGTCCGCAAAAGGTCATCACTGGCGTGGGAGGGGGGAATAAGTGAAAGCTGGAGGGAATAAGCAAGCAGAGCCCCAACGCTGCTTATTAATGGATATGAATGATATGTGGAGTCAGTGTGTGTTTGCAGTGTTATTATGTGTTTGTGCGTATGAGCTCACACTTCTGCTGATGAGCCATTAGTGGAGACGGGTGACGATGGTTCACTTTAATAGCAGGAAAGTCACACACACACACACACACACACAAACAGGGCTATTCAAAGCCACTATCGAGGACGTACATCACAGCGGCACACACCCTGAGCTTTAAAACAGTGTTGTTTCAATCCTAATAAGTGTCACACGCCAAGGACAAGAAAACAAGCAGGCACTGCCCCCCTGATGTCGTAAATCATTTCACTCTGGCTTTTTGTTCTTCGCTTAGTGTTTCCCCACTTATCCCTCACCCTCCTCTTTCCTTCTCCTCCTCTGCTTCTTATGGTAGATACTCAATGAGAGAGAGGGAACAGCCGAATATGCATTCACCATAGGCATTTATCACACACACACACACACACACACACACGTTCACCTATAGTTATGAGTGTATCTTTGCTTATATTCTGAATGCAGGACAAGATGTGTCAAAAATAGTAATATTTTGGCTCTGCAGAATGTGTACACACACGCGCACACACACACACACACACACACACACACACACACAAACCCAGTGAAATATCAAACAGCTCCCAACATCCGTGACACACACTTTGAAAAATCCCCGCAGCTCATCCAGACTCTTTAATCCCGTCCTCCTCTATCCCCCCTTCGCTCACTTCATCTCTCTTTCCTTTCTTTCGCTCACTCCTGTGCTCCTCCGTACATATCATTCTCCCCGAAACAGCTTTGCTCGTGTCTCTCTGACTCCGACTGCAAACCTGCTGCTGCCAGCCCACATCCATCCTTACACCTGACAGCCAGCCAGAGAGCGAGAGAGAGAGAGAGAGAGAGAGAAAGTACACAGCTCTAAGTCAAACACACAGCAGGAGGCTGAGAAGTAAATGAGAGAACAAATAAAGAGAGAGCTAATGAATGAAAGTGGGGCTGTGAGAAATCAACAGAGGAGAGGATAGAGACAGAGGGGGTGATGTTGAGAGAGAGAAGGAGAGGCGGTAATGGATGACTGTAAGTGGAGGGATGGATGGGGAGAGCTGGTGGAGTGAATGAATAGGAGATAGGGGTACTCACACAGGCAGACATGCTCGCCCCGTTACAGACGACTACTTCCCTGCCTCGTTAGCTCCTCCACCACGGTGACATTGCTACAGCCCCTTCGCAGCGGTACCCGGGGGGTAAATCTCCTCCCGGCTGCCTCCTCTTTTTTCCCTCCTTCTTCTTTTTTTTTATCCTCTGGGGGCTCCTTTTTTAACCCTCTCCTCTCCCTCTTTCTTTCCCCTCCCCCTGCGTGTCCCTCTCTTCCTCCTCCTCCTCCTTCTCTTTCCTCTGCTACACCTTTTCTCCCCCTATCTCCCTCTACGGTCGGCTTCCTCTGCCTCGCTCAGCCGGTCCGAAGAGTCTCCTGCCAAGTCCCGCCGTGTCCTGCTCAGCGCATGCGAGGGGGAGCATGCACTGCCTCTTCCTCTGCTCACTGGCTCTCCATCGCTCTGTTTATACCCCACTCTCTCTCTAAAAAACACAGCCACTCTTTCTCTCCCCCCTTCACTCTCCCCTGTTTGTCTAGAGTATCTTTTCCTCTTCCTCAGTCGCTGCTGTCTTTATCACTCCCCCCCTTGCCTTACAGAAGCTGAAAAAAATGAACCAAACAAAAAAAAAACTGAGCGACGGCTTACACCCCGCTAAAGTGCAATGCCGGGACAAACAAAGAGAGGCAGAAAGAAGAAGAGGCAAAGCGGTGCAGCCAATGGCACAAGAGGGAGGCAGAAAGAGCGCTGGAGACAAAGAGTAGAAATAGCGCGAGAGCATTTCAGACAGAAAAGAAGGGATGGAGAAGAGGGGGGAAACACAGACACACCCACTCATTCACCATCGCACACATGCAAACAGAGTGCTCCAGATATACACCTATGACTTCATCAATCCAAGCCCATGTGCAGACACACAAACACACACACACATATGCAAAGTGTGTACATGCACACGCGAGAGTGCACACAGTCGGACTTGCTGAGTGCTCCAGATATAGCCTCATGACTTCATCGAGGAGCTAAATCCCCCCCTTCACCTCCCTCCCACCCCCCTCCTTGTCCCGCCCCGCTTAAGAGACAGGGGGACTCATTCATATTGAATCAAGCTGAAGTAGAGAGAGAGAAAGAGAGAACATTCAGGACAAGATCGGGAACATTCCTCAGATAGATGGATAGAGAAAGAGACAGGAGACGGATAGAGAGAGCAGAGGAAGCTTTACTTTGAGGTTCCCCCTGTGCATACGTGCAAAAACATCTCTCTCTCTCTCTTTCCCCCTTTCCCTTTCTTTGGTTTACTCGCTCAAATTCTGTGCTCCCTATCTTTTCCTAGTCATTTCTCTTTTTTCTCTCGCATTTGCACTTTCTTTACATTATTCAGAAAGGCGTCTTTCTTCTTTGTGCCCAACATCATCTACCAGCCTGTAAGCTAACGACCACTACCTGTGTGACTTTAAAAACACACACATACAGTGTAGATCTGCTACATGTCAACACACTGCTTCTGTGTTTCTCAAGCGGGTCATAGTACACAGCATGGCGGTGTGTGTGTATGTGGATGTCTAAGAAAAGTATGCTGACCACTTTACATCCATATGTCACTGTCCAACATCTCACTCTAATGACAGACACCCCAGATTTATAAACCTGGCTGCAGGGATTCACTCACACCATGGATGTAGTTCTTGGTAGAATGTGTTTTTTGTATTTGTTATTAAAGTTTTTTTAGTCAAGAAACAGAGGACCACAAAATACACCAAGACAACAGGTCTTGGTTCGCCCCACAGCTCTGGGTCTGCCCCCTAATTGACCAGTAAGTTGATACAAAAAAATCAACAAAAAACAACCACACAACCACAAAAAACTCACTTTAAATGCAAGAGGCCACCTGCACATCTACCTCTTACATATCAAATAATACAAAGAGGGGTGATTTAATAGTGGAACAATAATCTTCGAGCCTTTCACAATTCATTCAGCGACACACAGGCTGGAAAGAAATTTAACCCTGCCACACATCAGGATGTAGACAAATTATACCAATGATTTAGTGGTGGTGATTTGGTGATGGTTTTTATCCCTTCCTCTTGTGTTTTAATATCTATTCAATATATCCTGTATCAAACCCTGAATGTACAGAAAATAGATGATGGGTAAAGTTGGCAATCAATATTTCAGCTTATGCAGTTTCTGTTATCAACCAAACCATGAAAAACAGCTCCAGGCCAAAAGTCCCCATACACACGAGTGTCCACATACCTTTGTGTACTCAGTTGCACTGTGTCAGCTTCTTTGGATGTGCAGACTTTGATTATAGTGCACTCTAGTGGCCAGACTAAGTTATTCCAGCCTCTGGCAAAACACAATATGTTCTTGTCTCGGACACACACACACACACACAAACACACACTTGCGCCATCTCTTCTCAGATGTGGGATACTATAAAACAATTTGCTGCATATACGGAAAGTGCACTGAGGTCTCAGAGGATCAAATATCTTGTAAGCCATACCCGCTCTCAGGCAGGGCAGAATTATAGTACGCCCAGAGTCATGAGCCTGAAACCAAACAGAGGAGCACAACTGTAGACTGCAGATTTTTAAGTGCTGGTGGGAGGAGAGGATGAGGAGAGTGAAAGCTGTAATGCTGTAAGAGAAAGAGAGAGAAAGAGACATGGAGTGAGAGAAAAAAAGAGGGATAAGAGAGAGAGCTGGCCTGGGCCGACCCTCCCCTCCTCTCTCTGCTACACGCTTTATCCATTACCGCCGAGAGAGACAGCCGCTGAAAAGTTTCTCAATCCTCTGAGACGGAAGAGGGTTGGGGGGGCTCTCTTTCTTTCTCTCCTTCTTTTTATCTATCTCACACACACACAGCTAATGTTCTGGTAGGGTTGCTGCGGAGGGAAAGAAAAGAGGAGAAAGACAGGAGGGAGGGAGGAAGAGTTGGGACGGAGCATCCCACTGTGTGCGAAAGAGACCGTGGCAGCACTTAAAAGACAAAGAGACAGGTGGAAAGAATGGTTAGAAAGATGAGAGGACAGGAAGAGATAAGAAATTAGGAAAGGAAAAAAAAGCACAAGGTAACAAGGCACTGCGAGTACGGGCGAGTGAAGTGAGATCAAGCTTTTTACACACACAGATGCTATTTTAAACTCCATTTTCACCCAATCCCTTAACAGCTGATTACACATGTCAGGAGCAGACGGCTTTTTGGCCTGCGAACTTCCACCGCTCCGCTCATTTGTACGGTCACCGTGTGACACATCTCGCAAAGTGAATTTCCCAAAGTCTCTGAGCTCTGAGTGGTTTAAAATTTAGCATCGAGAAAACATTCTAAATATACATGTTTCCATGCATGTATGCATATTACACCGGAACTTGTATTTCCGGATATGCACACATGCTTTGTGTGTGCTTCATGGGTTAATGGAAATCCTCAGGGGCCCATATCAATGAGGGCTTAGCTTGTCCCCCCCATTAGCAGCTGTGCTAGCCTCAGCACAGTGTCAGCTCAATAGAGAAAGGTTAAGACCATGGGACATTGTCAAATTACTGAAGGCCCCCTATGTCCTCAGTCTGGAGTGCAAATGTGGAGCAATGAGCATAATTATGGTCTTTTTACTGCAGTTTGTGCAAATATACATTGAATAATAATGAGGCTGATTACGTTCTCTGATGATCAGTTAAAAACTCCTGAATCAGCACCAAGAATGTTGCACACATGCATTTCACAGCGTGCTGCTGTGCATGCTGCGTGTTTGCACATGTGTAGCTCTGTAGCACGACTTACGTGCATGTGTGTATTTTTCATTGTTTATACCATATTCAAATCAAAGAGGAGGTGTGAAACTCTGAGTTTGCTGAAACAGGAGGATCAAGCAGGAGGATCAAGCAATATTGTCGGCAGTGACAATAAAAAAGGAGAAACATACGTGCGATATCCACCTACCTGTCATGGTCTCGTCCCACGCCCCAGACACGGATGCTACTGATTGGCTGGGAGTGGAGCAGGCTGCGGTCGTCAGGGTCAACCAGGGTCAGCATGCGGTCCTGAAGCACCAGCAGCATCCCTTTACCCTGTAAGACCACAACAAGGAAACACTTAGGTGTAGTTTACAACCTGGAAGGTCTAGGCGATTAAAAACATTGATAGTAGTTTTACAAAACATATTTCTGTTACACAAATCTATCTATTTTTCTGCCTTTTCACTAATCCTTGTGACAGAATTGATCATTTCAACTCTTCAGGCCTCTTAAAAACAAAGGAAAGGCCAAACATATTTTTATTTTCAGCATAGTACACAACCTGTATATTATTGGTAACTGTCTTTGCTGGCACACTGACCTCTCCCCAGACACCGGCTGAGTCTCGTATGTCCCTCCTGCAGTAGGACAGCTGCCTGATGCAGTGGTGCACGGCCACACTGCTCCTCCCCTCACAAAGGTCTTGCTCGGCCATCTCCACCCAACCCAGAGATCGCACCGGGAAGGACTAGAAAGAACATACAATTGTTTCATTAAACTTGTAATGTTCCCATGACTCTACATCTTTCCCTCATCTCTTTCCTCAAAGCCTTAAAGTTTAGCTGGATTATCTAAAAACCACTGTTATAAATAATAAAGTTCGATTATAGCTGCCTCTCAGCAGTGAGTTGGGGCCGGGCATTTTGAGGAGGAAGAAGAAAGAAGATGAAGAGGACTAAGGTGACATAAGGATAAGGAGAAAGACATGCAGTCCATCAATAGAGCTGTCCAGACCAAAACTTACACTGAACCTTGAAGTCATCTGTCTCCTATTCACCCTGCATCCCCTGGGTCTTTAACTCACAGAGTTTGCCTCTTCACAGCAAGACCAATGCAACCACCAAAACCAAACTCCCTTTTCTCCATAACAGACACATCGCTGTTTGAAGGTGCTGGATTTCCACCTGCTTTAAAGGTTTATGAGGACAAAATACTGAAACAATTCTGAAATTTACCGCACTGTTTCTACCATGACATCAACATGTATAATTTATTTCTAGCAGGAATTTGCTGTAGCTGTTAAAACATACTGATTTGCTGTGGGGTCGGATTTGATAATTTCTGCCAATTCAAAGCCTCAGAACATTTATGCTCACTCTGGGCAACACTTTGATTGATTTGTTACTTATCATAATAAAGTTTTATACTACTAGCTCTTAACTATTAGCCCACAATGACAAGGAGGATGTCTAGCACTGATGTTTAGCACTGAACTGGACCTATGTGCTCAGTTTGATTTATTTTCATTCTTGGGAAGGCAGATTTCCTGAGAGGAAGAGGAAGATCAAGAAGAAGGAGAAGAGGAATGTCTTCCAGTATGATGGAATAATCCTTTAGTGTCTGTGCATAATTAGGGCAAATTAAATAGGTCTCATCAGAACCAAGATATCACTGACAACCATGATGGATGATGATGAACAAATTGGGTAATCTGACTATTTGCTTTCATTATTCTCCTCTTCTTTTTGAAAATAATGTTGCCACTGCACCTGATCTGATAGATTGCCACTGTAACCGAAAGAAAGCGCTACTACAAAAATAAGATCAAAGTTACAAGAAATTTGAATTTCCCTTTAAACCTCATCTGCACGCTGAAGATTGACTCATTCTGACTGTAAATCTAATTTTAACTCTGATCTTAACACAAGTATAAGAACCCACACACACTTACATACTTACTCACAGAGGGACGGTTACTCACACAAAGTTCCTCCTGAAGCTGAATTTAGCCTACAGAGGTACAATATGCAGTGACAGCTACTGTACTATCACAAGGCAGCCATCAGAGCAAAAAACTGAGAGGTTTGAACGGGGAAGACAACGCATGAAATATGAAAGACTGTGTCAGTGTGTGTTTGTGTGTGTGTGTCTTTTGTGTCTATATGTGTGCAGGCTGCCTCAGGGCAGCAGGAGATTACCATCCTCTCTCCTCTCTTCCTTTAACTGTTTCCCTTTTTCTCTCTCTACCACAACGGGGAGCTCTTTTCTGCTGGGGAAACCTCAGTATAAATTCCCTTGTAAACATGCATTTCAGCATGCACACACACAACCAAACAAACACAATCACACATAATGTTCCTCTCTCTCTCTTCCACTGACCATATTATTCTCTCTTGGTTTCTTCCTCATTAAACTTTCACACATCCTGGGATCAGATCTGAATTCCCACACTGTGTTACTGGGTTCCTCTGAAATATCTGAATATCTCAAGTTTTTCTTTCACTTGAATTTGAATGAAGAAGCACGCCTAAGTCTCATTTTTGGTCCTTTGAGAATTAAGTTTGTTTTTTTATTTTCTTTGAAAAAAAGAAAAAAAATCCTGACTATACAAGAAACTTTTCATGTGGTACTTTTAGATTTGGAATCTAAAATGTGATGCAATGTTTGCTTTTAGTGTACTCCACGAAAGTGAGTGCAAACATTAGACTTTTTAACATTAGATAAATTAAATATTTCCTCAGTTATGGGGAAATCTGTTTGCTAAAAGTGTTGGACCGAGTGCTTCCATCAGGCTTCTTCGTTGTGATTCTGAGTCAATCACACGCCTGACTGCTCTCTGCCTTTTCCAAAACTAGAGAGATGGTCCCCTTCCCTCCTCAGCTCATTCATCCATCCACTCCTGCTTTTTATTGTGGTCTTTCATTGTGATCATCCCACACGTCTGCCGGCTGAGTCTCTTTATATGCTATTGTTCCAGAAAAAAAAAAATCTTGTCTGACTGTAAACACATTCAGCAGAGCTCAGTTCACAAAGTAACCACTGAGTGGTGCTGCAACAACCGGAGAGAGAGCTCAAGATAGAGAGAGAGAGAGAGATGACATGATGCCAGCGAACAGGTTCATTACGTCATTGAAAACAAAGTGTGGTATCTTCCTTTCTTTAACAAACTGATGGTTTGTTCAAAGGCTGATATTTTGTTCAACATG
>JAVQJZ010134021.1:0-10105 GCA_036025355.1 Leiopotherapon unicolor | reverse complement strand
TTTTGTATTTGTTCTTTACAATCCAGAGTCATTGAATATTAAAGGAAACAAGTCAAATACAAATATTGGAGGGAACAAATTTTCATAATTCATATATTGAAGAACATCACAGATTAAGTCACAAATTAAAACAAAAATTGTCAGTGGAGTGACATTCACTCTAGATGCAGACTTAGACATCTAGTCTCAGTCTAATGTTGAAGACCCAGTTTCAAAGTACTTCATGCAGTTTCATGTAAATAAACACCAATATACCACACAAATTGCCAAAGTGACAGCTAGGAAAATACTGGTCTGCTGCACTTGGCCTTGACCTGGTTTAAAGGCTCCTGGAGCAGCTGGCTGCAGGGGGAATTTCTATCTGCTGCCTAACAAGGTGATCAGGATGCAGCAAGTCCACCTTAAGAACATTTATATAAACTGCTGCGCAGTGTTTTACTGTCTGGTAAACATTCAGACTGGATTGATCACTCAAAGTATACTTGAGTACATCAATCTGAACAATAAACACAACACGCTCCCACTGTCACGACACATTTTTTAAAGCAGGACTGTCAGGTTAGTGAGCTCATACTGTGAGTTTGAATGTGGGAGGGGAGGAAGGTGAGCTCTTACTCACAGTTGACCTCTCACTTACTCATACACACACACACACACACACGCACACACACACACACACACACACACACACAACAAACTGCTGTAGATAAAGTTTGAGAATTGGGGAGTGTGTATGTGTCACGCATCACCGGGTATATGAGTGCTTCTGTGTGTTGCCCAGTCTCCCGAAAAAGAGAAAGCTCTGACTCAGCTTCACCATCATGTCCTCCATCGCAATTATCTGAAACATCTGCTCAGTTATACACTCACACACACCACAAACAAACAACAAACTGTACTTTTCTCAGTCATCTGTTTAAATTGGGCTCAGCTCTGTTGAATCGACTGTTTAGTAGAAATATTGAATCTTCAGACAGCACTGTCAGCAGAGATCTATTTTGTGTGTTGTAAAGTTGAAATAGTGAGCCCTGAGGTATGATATCTGTTCATGTGTGTGTACGCAGGTAAGGTCCAGTTCATCCATATGGGCGAGGAGGTGGACGGGGTGGATATGAGGGCGGAGGTGGGCCTGCTGAGTCGGAACATCCTTCTCCGAGGTGACATGGAGCCAGGCTGCTATGGTAACGAGGCCTGCAAATTCTTCAACTTCGACACTTTTGGAGGACATCTGAAGGTACGCTGTTGTCCTAACTTTGACATTTTACAGAGCCGACACACAGTGATTCACACCCGGGAGTCGTGTCTACACTGCCCAGTCATGTGCACTGAGCAGTGACTCGTTTCTCACCTATCCCCATTCTTTGTGACAGCTACAGCTAAAAATATTTCTCACCTCTGATAATATCTAACCATGCACATCATTCTGTTTTAAGATTCATGCATCAAATATCCACTCTAGGTCAGTTGTTAAGAATAAAACTTCACACACGCAGATCCATTGTCCAGGTCAGACCAAAGGATGGAAACAGAGCTGATAAAAAATAAAGGGTTATATCGTCACACTGTCAGGCCGCTTTGGCTGATGTGCCTCTTCAGTGTGCTGTAGAGGTGAGGACAGTTACTGCTGAATGACAGAACAGGGTGGTGGTTGCCATATCTACAAAAAGAGGTCCACACAATTTGCTCTAGTTATCAGGGATCACACTGCTCAGCCTCCCTGGCAGAGATTGTGCCAGGCTGCTGGAAAAGATGGCTTCAGCTGATCAGCTTCTGTTGTTTTTCCTCGTCCAGTCTTCATGTCTTTTGGCTCATGACCGTGTCCCCTGAGGAGCCCCGTGGGTTGAAATATAGGAGGATTGGGTACCGTATCCATGTGGTCCTTATATAATCGGAGTTAGCGCTGTGTCTGTACCCTCTCCAAGTGAAGGAATTTGGCTATCTCAGGGTCTTGTTCACATGTGAGGATAAAATGGAGCTGAGGCTGACAGATTGTGCTGGACTGTTGTGGTAAAGAGGGAGCTGAGCTGGAAGGCAAAGCTTTTGATTAACCAGTAGATCTGCATTCATTCCCTCAACAATGGTCATCAGCTTCATGTGGTGACTTAAGGAATGAAATTGCATAGACAAGCAGGCAAAATGAGTTTCCTCCATAGTGTTCATTAAATGAAAGTTATGATGCAAACTACATTTAATTAACACAGATGGGTTAGATTGTCTCTTCTTTATTTTTACTGATTAAAAAAGGCACTTCTTCACCTGTTAATAAAGGTTGTTAGTAAAGTAATCATAAATCAGAGTCCTGGTATTCAGAAAAAGGCAAACGCTAAGTGGTGGTTAAAGTAGTTCAACAACACAACACACAAAAAACTGTATAAAACTGTACTATTCAGTTCTCAAAAGTGTGTACATTCATCTTCTCCAGTCAAAGTTGAGCATAGTTGGACCATTCAGTGCAGCCAAATCGAGTTATAATAAATAAGGATTAAAAGAATAAAGCAAATACAAAAATATCTGTCATGGAATATTTTATTTTATTTTTCTGAATAGCTGAGTAGTGAGTAGTGTTTTGAATTCCTTCAGAGCTGGAGTCTCCTGCAGCTAAGTAAGGCCAGCTGTGTGACAGAATGTGTGCTGGCCAAACTGACTCAACTACACCAATTAGTTGCATTAAACATTGTGTTTCACATCAGATGATGGTTTGAGTCTGTGACAGTGTCCCTTCAATCCGGCTACCTGGGCCAATTTATCTTGGATGCTCACTCTCCAGGAGGCAGCTGCCTGCTGAAAAGTGGAGAAAAGCCTTTTAGTGAAGCCTGCACCACCCCTCAGTCATCACAATGTGATGAAGCTCTGTTCATTTAATCTGGGTCAGATATGAATGAAGGGAAATAGTTGAAACAAATGAAAAGTAAAGGAACAGTCCTACATTATTGCTAATATACATTTTTGCTGTCTTATGAGGAGTTAAAAGAGGAAGATTTTGCATCATAATGTATTTTAATTTTTGTGTCTGCTGTGCAGAAGTAGACACAGGAAGTGAAGTGAACACGATTGAGATCTGAATTTACGGTGAGGAGTTGTAAAAGTATGTATAGTGTACTATAACTGTTGGTATCCAAGAAAAAATGGATTACATTTTGAAGACTAAAGTTATATTTTGGAATAAGTTAGTCAGTTACAGTTATTTAGTTATTATTCCAAATATTGGACAAATTGGACATTTTGACCTGACCTGACCAAGTTGTTGCAACTCATCTGAGGGGGAACATAAATGTCTGAACCAAATTTAATTAAGCAATAAAGTTCATTTTTGACCTTGGAAATAGAATTTGACTAAACAATCCCAACATCGGACTGACGGTACGTCTGTGTGACACCTGGGCATGCTCAGTCTGCTGATGAAAGCCATTTGATAAGGTTAAAAGCAGTAGAAAAAAGCCAGTAAGTGGACCCTGAGTTGGTACTGCTCTAATAGATGTTGACCTTTGTTGACCAACTGACCCACAGAGCCATCCGGAGCCACACTGCTGGACTGGCTGAAGGAAAAGGACTATAAGGATCCTGGATATGTCACTTGTAACCATTCACAAACACCAATATTGTCAGTGCATTCAAACAAATCAGAATGCACTGTCTGCCTGTCAGCAGGAGGGAAAAAGAGCACGGAGCAGCAGAAAGAGGACGGCTGTGGTTGGATTCCCACCGCTTTCATGCCATCCACTCCCGAGGGCGAGCCATCATATCCATTTATAAATTTCCATCACAGGCTCGTGTCTCATACTCATGCATGAGTGTATGTACAGCACGTCCAAGCAACACACACACACACACACACAGGGAGGAAAGCCTCCATGTGATTTTAGCCCTTTGAGATGAACGCCTCACTGCAGAAACCCCCACCCTCACCTGCAGCCCCGCTTTGACAGCTGTGCCATAACCAGAGAAACCTCGTATCTCCACTAACGTCTCGAGCTGAGGCGAGCAGCCATTGTTAGAGCCTGCATTTTTACACGTTTCATAAGAGAGGTTATAGCATTAATGTAGGAAGAATTTTCTCAAATACCGTCATTTCTTTGCCTACCATATTTTCCGCACTATAGGGCGCACTGTCAATTAATGGTTTATTTTCTATCTTTTTTCATATATAAAGTGCACCACACTGTCGATTTTTTTAGAAAATGTCAGAAAAATACGGTAAATGAAAATTATGAGATGTTAGGTAGGAAGGTTTTCTTGTGATTTTCTTATTTATCCTCCTTTCCTATTTCCATCTCTTCATCTCTGTGGGGTCCTTTTTTACATTCTTTATTTCCCATGTTACTTCCCTAAGCCCCTCTCCTTACATTATTCATACATTTTCATTGATGTCACCCTCACTTCCTGCCTTTTCTACCTGTGGACTAACCCCCATCTCTACCTTTTATCATCTCTACATCCTCATATCTCTCCATCTTCTCCTTGTTTCCTTTCTTTCACCTGTGAACCATCTCTGACCTCCTTCCCATCTTTCCCTTCTTCCCTCTGAATCTTCCTCCCATCCTCCACCTCACCCTCCTCTCTTCTGTCCCCTTCTTTCACCCTTGATGCCTTCCTCTCCTTTGTTACTCTTTACATCATTGCATTCCAGTACCCCCGTTGGCTTAATTTTCACTGTGCCTACTGATTACATTTCTGGCTGTTATTTGAGTGATGCAACAATCTGATCTGCCTATAGGGGTGAAATTGATCTTCTTTCATCATCAGGTGGAGCGCGGCTTCAAGGCAGTTCATATATCTGGAATGGAGCTGCATCACATGGGCCAGCAGACAATGGGACACTACCCCATCCATTTCCATATGAACGGAGACGTGGACCAGAGGGGAGGCTACGACCCCCCCACCTCCGTCAGCGATATATCCATCCACCACTCTTTCTCCCGCTGCGTCACCATCCATGGCTCTAATGGATTACTGGTTAGTTAAGAATTTTCACAGAAGCTTTTTTTATTGTTTTTATGTTGTTTTGTATTCAGATCATAATTAAGGAAATGCCATGACATTTGGGATATAGGATTAATTTGCACAGTAAGCCAGTGAGTCTAACACGCAGGTGGGAAGCAGAGGGAACCAGTTAGCGTGGCTCAGTCTAAAGGTAACAGTATCCACCGACAGCAAGCAGAAAAACTCTGGCTCTATAATCAACATTTTCACATTAGGCAATATTTAATCTTTTAAAAAACAAAGGCTATAAAAACTACAAGTTGTGGTTTCATGGAGGATTATTTGCTGGACTATGTCTTGGCTGCAGCGGCTTCCTGAAAGGCTTTCACAGCCAATTTCACTGTTTGTCAGCAATTATTTCTGAAGCCTTGCTGTAGTGTGACACATTGTCAGCCTGGGATCAGTGAAATTCTCTGTTCCCTCCCAGGTGAAGGATGTGGTGGGCTATGACACACTAGGCCACTGTTTCTTCACGGAGGACGGTCCAGAGGAGAGGAACACATTTGACCACTGCCTGGGTCTGATGGTGCGAGCAGGGACTCTGCTGCCCTCAGACAGAGACAGCAAAATGTGCAGAGACATCACTGATGGAGCTTACCCGGGATACGTGGCCAACCCACGTCAAGATTGCAGGTAAGGCTGGAAGTGGAAATCAACCCAAGTTTTAGCTCCGGTAAACACACACAACTAAGAGCACCAGTGAATACTGAACTTTAGCTTTATCTCTCTCCACTTCCCCCAACACATTAGTACTATTACAGAAAACTAGTTTTCTCTTTGCAACAACACTTTTAAAAAGTTAGAAAGTGATCAAAGATGCCAGTGTGAAACAAGAACCTTTCACACAACGGCAGGGAAACTTTGTGAGGTGATGCTTTTCTGTTTTGACCGGAGAAACAGACAGGATGAACAAATGCAGAGACAATCAAATAAATACGTGATTTACATGAAGATACAAGAAAACACATAATGAGATGTGCCAGAATTGTCTTGTAGAAAACAAAAAACATATTTTCACACTGTGAAAGGGCAGAGGCTGAACACAACATGATGGTAGCTTGAGATTACTTAAAACTCTCTCATCTTACTTGCACACACACACACTCACACACACTCTCACATACTTAAACACGCTCTACACACTGTGCGACTATAGTTGTGTTTTATTACAGCGTTTCTTGTTCTATGAAATTAGGTTGTGTATTCCAACACCTGCAATTATTTTTCACGACACAGAGAGCCCCACTCTTTCACCCTCAATGTACGGATTATGTTTGATTAACCGTGGTAGCCCAAGAATGAGGGGATACTGAGAGCATTCAAAAATGTGGAAGCAAATGTCTTCGCTGCGGTCAGAGTCAATGGTCATCCTCAATGGTACAGTCTGGTGAGTTACATAGCTCAATAACTTCCCATCCAAAGATCTGGCACTAACAGGGTGTTAATGCCTAATGTAGAGGCCAATGCTTTGTCCATTAGACTTTCATCTGCACCTGAATCAATGAAAGCTTTGAGGAGAGTGGTATTCCCCTTTATATTCAGAGTTACTGACGTAAGTGTTCTAGGAGGAAACGTTTTGACTTTGTTCTGACTCACCAGCGTCCTCCTTACCCCTGGTGAGCTGCCCTTTTAGCTGACAGGAATTGATACGATGGCCGGTCTGCCCGCAGTAAAAGCAAGCTCCTTCTTTCCTCCTCTTAAGCAGTTCGTCTGCGGTCAGCTTGGTTCGGCCCAGCTGCATCGACTCCTCCGGTGGTGTGGGTGGCGCTCATGCCTCAGAAAGGGGAGTAGACGAAGAGATCGATCGGCGAAACTCGCGAAACTCGGCGCCCTCTGCGGCTCGGAGGGCGTTCTGCTGCGTCGTCTCTCCCTCTCTCTTTCCTGCAGGCGGGTGTCAATACGGGTGTCCAGGGCCACCAGGTCTTCAGAGTCGGCGGGCAGATCATGGGGAGCCAGATAATCTTTCATTTCTTCACAACAGCGTCTTCAATGGCGTACCGTTCCACCTGCTGTCGGCTGCCCGCGTGCAGAACTCGATTGCATAATCGATCACCCTTCAGATTTAATAAAGCCCGGGATGCGTCTCGGGCAGGTGAAGTGTGATCAAACAATCTAGTGAGTGCTTGAGAAAACTCGCGGGCATCTTGGCACACTGTGGCTCCGCGAGCCCACTCCGCAGTGGCCCAGGCAGCCGCAGGCCGGACAGGTGGGAGATCATGAAGGCTACTTTGGCTTGATTTGACAGAAAAGAACCAGGATCATGTCTGAAATGAAGATCACGCTGGACCAGCAATGTGCGGAAGTCACCTGAATCTCCAGAAAACTTCTCCGGGGCAGCGAGGCGGAGACGTGGAGACTCGGCAGGTGGCGGAGCGACCGGCGTGGTGGGTTGCGCAACAGGGGTCGCCGCCGGCGTGGAAGCGATGAGCCTGTCCAATCGGGCGACCATCTGCTGCATCTGCAGGGCAAGGTGGTTTACTTGAGTTGTAACAGAAGTTTTGAACTCACTCTGGCGTTCCGACAGGTCTTTAACTCCCCGATGGCGCTCAGCTGTTTCTCATGCTGGTGAATTCTGGCTACCTGCGAGGACAGGGCAGATCTGACTTGATTTAATTCAGAAATGGAAATCTTACACGGCAGGATGAGTCTTTCTGCTTAACACCAGCTCGACTAGTCAGCAATTCGACAACGATCTGGCAACAAGACAGGGGAGACGCAGACAATATATACACAGGAGGTAATGGGAAATAGGTGGAAACAATCTCACAGGTGGGAAACACACAATGGCAGGAAGTAATGGAACCTGAAACGAGAGGAGAGTTAGGGAATTTCAAAATAAAACAGACATGCCAGAACAGGAAACAAGACATGACAAATAATTAACAAACTTGACGAGACATTTTGTCAAACATTTATATGATCAATCATCTCTCTGACGATTTTGTCAGAATGTACTATGTGCTTTGATGCAATGGATTAATGAACTCCAATCATTAATCCAGTGTCTCCTGTCTAAACACCCGAATGACCTGTCCGATGTGTGTAGAGAGATATCGTTACTGTGTGATATCAAGTAACTGTGGACAACAGATCAGTGATTCAGATACTGAGCCCATAACTGCCACATCACTCTAATGTCTCTCCTTCATTGCATGTCTTTGGCTCATGTGTATGCATGTTTTTTCTTTTGTTGTATATGGATTTTATATATATATATATATATATATGTTGTATAGAATTTCTGGTTCTGAAATATTTCAAACATTTATCAATTCTAACTATATTATAATTCCATACCTAACTAAATCCAGCTTTAAGTCTTAACTCTCAAAAATGCCTTCACAGTGCAGAAATGTTCCTACTACAGTGGTTAAAGACTGAAACTGGTCCTGGTACAGCAATACAAGCCCACTCTACACATCGCTGGAGCTCCCTGCACCTTCGCTTTGTTAGAGAGGCTTTATATCTAAAGCAGTTTAATCCCGGTCACATGAATTTTTTATCTCACCACACTGCCTCTGCCTTCAGCTGTGGAGCATAAAGGCCAAGGTTAGGGATGCATAATTCTCTTGTCCTTTCAACTGTCCTCTCCTAATTCATCCAATTATAACAGCCTGGTAATTCACAATGCACTATACTAATGAGGCTTTTTGTGCCATTTGTCTGAATCAATGTAGTCTGTAATGATTTCCAAATCCCAGTGTATTTATTACTGTGGTTCAAAAATTCCTATTTAACCAAACATGATTGCACTAACAACGTTCCCCAGTGTAAGATTTATGATGATTAATTTGCAGTCAGCTCTTTACACTCCCTTATGGCTCCTCCTGTCTCTCCCCCATCATTGTTGGGCTGTATATGTGCTGAATTTAAATGCTCAGATGAGAACAATAAATTTTAGTCAGTTTTGCCAGGAACAGGAGACATGTGGGCTGCATGAGGAGGATAAAACTGCCATTTAAACTGAGCCAGATGAGTGTGTGTGAGTTTTTGAGCATGCATTTGACAAAACAAATTATCTGTCCAAGCCATCTCCTTCAAAGGCCACAGCAACAACACAGCGGTTGGTTGCCTTTATAAGGATCAATTCCTTCAGTGGAGATGTTTCCATTCACACACAAAGTTGTTCTTTACAAGGCTCAGCAGACCTGCTCAGGCACATCACATACCTGATTTTGATACGCAGAAATGAACTTTTTCACCAGCAATATTCATTCCTGCAATCTGAAAATCAGACCACACTTAGCTAACTACAGGAGTCAGTGGGTGTGTGTGCTTGTGCATATGTGTGTTTGTGTTGCGGTGGTTGAACTAAGGAGAGTAGCTGAACTTTGATAGGGTCATTGATAGACTAGCCGTTCATTCAGACTCGCATGTAACTTACAATAGAAATTGCCTCATCCATTCTTATCTTTCCAGAACACCTTGTAGCTGGCTGCTATCGCCCCCTGCTGTTTCTCATCGGTGACGTTTAACAATTATGTACATACAAGCAGGTGAAATGAAATAGAAATATATTTTAAATGTTTTATAAAGAACACTGAATACCAACATACAGTGTTTCTATGTTCCATGTTTCACACTGGTTTTGTACCGTGCAGAAGGTGATGGGCAGCAGAGTGAGCTGGGTGAGCTGGACAGAGGCTTTCTGGGATGATGGTGTTGAATGGCGAGCTCAAGGGCCCTGACTGTGGATTCCCTGTGGAGTCAAGCTCTTGCAGGTTGTAGTGTTGTCCCCTTTTGATGATGGTCAGCACAGACACCAGGTCTGGTGCCTTCACGATCTTCTGTTGCTGAAGATCAGAGCCACATCCTCCTCACAGATTGTGGGGGCACAGATGTCTCAGTGGGGATGGCTGATGGGTGTATAGTCAGGTAGTTGTGTGACGTTTGAATCGGATGTTGTGTGGTTGTTGGCTTATAAAACCTGCAGTACTACGTAGTGTCTGACATTCCATAGATAGATAAGCTACATGGTTTGTTATGATTAGTTAGGGGGCTTTCCAGTAGGGCCCCTCGGTCTCGATAACCTATGGCCTTTCTTAGACAAATACCATATGTTCTTTTCCATTTCCATGTAAACAACCAACCTATAATATAGTAATATAGATAAATCCCTGGTGGA
>JAVQJZ010133939.1:0-10368 GCA_036025355.1 Leiopotherapon unicolor | reverse complement strand
TCAATAGGATCAGTGACATAGTTTATAATGTCTCCCAGTAACTTCAATGAGTTAAATGAACAGATGTTTTTTCTTAGGTTAAGAAAGAACAGAGCTCTGGGTAATAAGGTGACCAGTGTCCTGGTAGCAACATAACAGGAAACAGCATAACAACATGTAGTTTAAGGAGGCAGTGTAATCTGACAGCTGGTCAATAAGTTTGTCAACGGAACAGAAATGTAGCTGGGTTCTGGTGAAAATGTGAGGCTTAAATGTGACGCCACATTGGATACAGTGTGTATGAACTGTTTAGTTCCACTATAGTCTCCTCAGAGCTCAGAAGGGCTCAGCAGCAGTACTGCACACATTACAGTGAGGAACAATGGGCTGAAAGGGTGTGAACACTGAGCCAAAGGTGTGTTGTATAACAGCATATTTAATAGTGCCCCATTTTTCATCAAACTCCCTGTTGACCGACTGTGCTGGAAAACAGCCAGAACATAAAGCCGGCCTCCAGTAAACATCATAATAAAGCTCAGCTCCACCAAGCAGAGGTCATCTACCACAGATGTTTTAGCTTTGTTTGTAGGCCACTTGGCAGAGTCTGGTGTGAATATGATAAGGAGGGCTAGTTGTATGCTGTTTTTCACATTGTTGTCAGCTTACATAGGGGCCCTACAGTGTTTCAAATGTTTAATAGGCTATAAAATGAACCAAAACACTGTGTCTGCCTCACAGCATGCACTATGTCAGTGGACTTGATATCCCCAGACTACCTTAATGACCGGGCCTTTCTTCCCTCAGACTTTTTTGACAAGACAGGCTCTGATATATCCGTACCTTGATACTACAGGCCTGCTGCTGCAGCTCAGCTGGATAACTTCAGCCTGTTTCCCATTTGTTCTTGCTCCTTATGTAACTCGACCACAAGGTCCGTGTTGGGAGTACAGGGTGGAGACAAGATAAGTGAAGTCTCCTCAGTGATCTGACTGCCAACCCAACAGCCCATGTGGATTTAATTGACTGTATTGCATTAGCTTAATGAGCACATCCCCTGTTGACCCTGTTGTACCAGGACACTCAATCGGCTGCTGGGCAGCAGTCCTTTTTAACCATATTAGCATATTATTAAGATTATTACAAGTTTTTACTTCACAGTGTTGTATAATCGTAGATGGGCACCCATGAGCCATGCAGTACCAAGAGTATTTAATCAAACACAGCGGCAGTGAACGCACCGTGAGGAGTCGGTGTGACCAGCTGCTCTGTGTACAGCATGCTCTGATCCACAGAGGCTGGGGGCGGTCCTTCCTCTCTGTTCCTCTCATTGGCTCCACACTTTTCCCAAAACCACATGTCTGCTGCTGCTCCCCTCCCATGACTCCCTGTGAGAGTGTGAGCGGAGCCAAAGTGTCAGTACAGTACACGTTCATGACGGAGAGGGAAATGTGTAAGAAGCGCTGTGCACAGCGCGCTGAAGCGGGACAGTGTTTGTGTTGTTCGGGGAAGCTCGGGCGGCCCGGCGCAGCGTGGAGCAGGAACACAGTGTGCTAGATCTCAGTTACTGCAACTCACTTACCATTTGGAAACATCTGTTTTTTGTTCGGCGCCTATTTCGCGGAATATTTCGTCATTTTCTTCTTCCGTGGAAGTGAGCTGTGTGAAATGACAGCGCACACAAGTGAGTCCGAGGACTGAAAGTTTTCTCTGGGACCAACAACACCTGGCAGCCCCCTCCTCCTCCTCCTCCTCCCGCCGGTATGACCCTCGGCGCGGTGTCCGGCTCCGACAGCTCGTCGGCGGTCAGCTTCTGCTCCTGCTGCGGGGCCAAGATGGTGCCCTGCTACAGCGACGACACGGTGGAGTCCAAAAACCACATCAACAGGCTGTAAGTGTGGAAAGTAGGGCCAAAGCCACATACTTTGTTAATGAGAGTGTAGTGTGACGAATATTTGTACAATAAAACAGATGACTGAATATTCATAAAGTGACAGGAACAGTTGTATAGTCGTGAGATTTCCATTCAGACTAACCACTTGAGCACCTGATCACACATGAACAAGTTCACCTCGAGCTGAAGAGTTAAACTGCCAAAGTACTGTGTGTGTGTGTTTGGAAAGGAGTTGTACTGTGGATAGTCAGACTGTTGATACAGCTTTTAAATATGGGCATTTTAATGGATAAACCGTTAACATTTTAACAGTGTGAATAAGCCCGGTATTTTGCAACATCAGTGTTGAATATATTTCCTGGTGACGTAGCAGAGTCTTACTCATCTTTGTGCTCCTTTTTGACCTTAGTAAGGCATAATGGCTCTGTGTGAAGTGTGAATCATCCTACCTGTCTCACAGGTCCAGACACACTTGATGGAGGAAGGGCCGCACTTCTGCTTATTTACTGACACAGGCATCACCTGATCACCATATCAGAAGCTTCTGTGGGACATGTTAGTCTCTCCCTTTTTGTTTGTCCAAGGCAGGGATACTGTTTGTTTGAACATGTGGCTCCTCAGTATGATGATGGTAGTTGTTATTAAGTTTCAGTCAAAATCACTAAATGAGTCTGAAGAAGAAAAGATTTTCTGTATTTTTGTATAAAATATGTTACAACAATAATAATGTTTCTTACAGAGAGACCCCCAAAATTGGCCTGCATTCTCTTGACTTCTGACTCTTCGATTAGATTAGAAATGATTCATTATCTGGCTACACTGTCTGCACAACTGGCCGTAGAATAGGCAGCCTTTTCTGATCCAAAACTCAAAGCCCTGTGTCATTTATTTTGGCTTTTCTTTCTTTGGAGTCAATGTATCTCACAGAGATCTTATCTGTGATATAAAGCATTTGCAGACATCAAGGCAGGATGTGAAGTCTTCTCTTTGCTTGAGAGATGTAAAAGGATTTAGTTGACTTGTACATGCAGCGAAGACAAGTTTGTCCTTCAGGACAGATCAAAGGATGGTCTCATGTGGAGCAGGCTCTGATAAGTGTGGCAAATTGGGAGGAGGAGAACGACAAAAAAAATCAATGTTGAAATTACTGCAAGTGGATTAAAACATGATGAAATCAACATTACCCAATTTTCTACCAAATTTATTTAGTTCCAGTCTGTGTTTGACTGTTTCATAACATTTTCGTGCCGTCAGTAACTGGTTGTGCTCTGCATGAGAATAGGCCCTTTGTCGTGGTTTTCAGGAAAGTCAAGGACAACCTGCGTCTTGATTGTTTTCCAGCTGCTTCACACGTGACTGCGGTGAGGTTACTGAGTAAACTGAACAATTAGTTTTTATGAGGGCTGGAGCCGCTCTTTAAGGAAATTGTTTTTTTTGTGTGTGTTTTTAAATGCAAGTTTGCGTAAGGTTTATGGGAAGATGTTACTGCATCACACACACACACACAACGCGTACTGGCAGGCACGTGTGTGGTAAACAGCAGCAGATGTGGGATTTTTCTGACTTCCTGGTTTTGTTGGCTGTGTTGCGTGATGCGTGGCGATTGTGTTTACCACCACTCTCTTGTATTGCTCAGGATGGAGCAGAGCCATCACCAAAACACAGGATTTTTTTTTATCATCCTTTGAGTTATAGGAGCCAGTATGTGTACCTGTGTGTCAGCATGTTTAATGTTGTTACACGTCTGTTTGTTTACAGTATGGATGCCTGTTTGTGCTGGAGCGTAGGCAGGATGCTAATGTTTAACCACAGTTTGAATGAGTAATTACAAGCTTTGAGGCCGTCCGCGGAGCTAAGTGTCACCTGTGGCTAAATGGCATGTAAAACACCATTGTTGTCCCACCACTTGTAGAAATACCAGTAAACCCCTGTCTTCCGCTACACTCTTGTGTTTTTGTTGTGCACATCTTTTCCAGTGAGATTAAAATGTGACAAACTTAAGTGTGTGTTGGATTTTTTGTGTGAGGGACCTCAGCAGCAGGACTGGGATGTGAGCAGCCAGATATAGTGGGCAGCAATATAGGTCACTACTTGTTTGTGCGTGTGATGTGACCAAAATCAAATAACCTACATAACTTGGTCTAAATTTGCTTCAGTAAATGGCATGAGATCAAACCAGCTGTATAGCTCTGTGTTTTGTTGCTCCTAGTCCTATTCATTGCTAACAGCTGGTGGTGTTTGTTAATGGATGTGTGTCCTGGAATTTCCACATCTTAGAAAGTAGCTCTTTTTTCCACACGCAATCAGTGGGAGTAGAAGCCATTGTTAACACCATTTGACCTGACTGGAATCAGCATTAAATCATATTTAGCTCCCACGGTCCTGTCTCTCTGCCTGTAGTTAGCCTAAACTGTAAAGTTAAAATGTAATCTGAATCCTTCTCAGAATAGTGCTGCATGCCTGAGTCAGGTATGTTTAGTTTGCTGAGATGACCGCTGCTCTGGACATTGGATTGCTAAAGAAACTGTAGCAAAATGTGTGGTTCTCACTCACACACGTACAGAAGACAACAGGTCTGGGCCTTCTGCTGACCGCTGTCTGTGCCTGCTGATGAAAGTCTATGTTTGTGTGACCTGCTGTGTTTATCGTCGTGACCCCCTTCTGCTCTGGCTGCCCCCGCCTGCTGCATTCTCCTGTCTAATGCTTTAAGCTGCTGTGCAACTGGGATGAGCCTTGAACTGATTTATATGGGAAATGTACCTTTAGTAGACTTTGTAGTGAGCGACAGAGTGAGATGACGTGTGACAGAGATCCCTGGTGAGATTGTCAGGAGGTTGGTGTTAGGAGTTACTCCATGATGCCCCATGAAGTCAACTCTTCTTTCTTCTCACCCATATGTCACGGTCTTCTGCTTGTGACATATTTTCCATGGCCGTGCCTCCAAGCAGCAGGGCCTAACATGCACCTGTGGACGTGTAGACATAGACACACACACACACACAGCGCTAACTCCCTGTCTTTCTCATGGGCTGCATTTGTCTCAAACTCATATGCCTTAGTGGGGCCGGCCCTGTGTAGAGCCAGGCCCTATATTTATCCCACTCTCCTCCTGAGAGTGACTAATATGGGCACGGGCAGGCGGGGGGGGGGTCACCCAGTTATCTACCCACTATGTGGAGTGGTCCTTACATAGTGATGATTGTGTCTGTGACTGTTGCCCTAACAAGTACCTCCCGCTCCACTTCTGCACGAAGCCCGGGCTGGCTGAACGCCAGAAGATGACCCGCCCCGCCCAAGGCCACACATTCTGACTGGGCCGTCATTCTTTATCTCTTAATCACCCTTCACTGCCCACCCCTCATTCACATATGTTGTGAAGTCAAATTTGGTCAAACATGTTGCCCTCCTTCCATCTCTCCTCTTGCTGTGTCCTCCTGTCTGTACATTTGAGTGCCCTTAACTCATATAGTCTGATTCAGTGGACACCTCTCCAGCTGTCTTGACAATTCTTTCTGAACTTTGTTGTCCGAACACAACACTTAAGTAAACTTCCACATAATGAAGTTTACCTGGGTACATTCCAGCAGACTGGTTAGTGTTGTTATTGGTCTATGATGGCACATTACAGCATTACACATTTATCAATTTAAATCAGATGCATCTACAGGCAGCTGAATTAGGTAAACTTACAATGCTAACATCATGAGAGGGCCTGAGTGATGGAGAGATTTTCATTGTTTGGAAATATGTTGTTTGTGTACAAAATAATGATACATTTCATTGTTGATTTAACCGTATTAATTTCTCGTTGTGTTTAGGAAATACCAGAACATCCTGAAAGCTATTAACTGATATAATTTCCCACAGCCCGAGGTGATTCATATTCCTTGTTTCATTCAGCCAACAGCCCAAAGCCCAAATATATCTACTTTACCCTCATACATGGTAGAGACAAGACAAATATTCACATTTAAGAAACCCTTGTATGTCTTTACAAGTAGCCCAAAAGCACATGCAGGCTGCGGTGTAAAACCTTTGCAGTAGGCTGTCACTTGTATGTACAGTAAGTCAACTTTCTCTAAATACAATCTATCAATAGCTGAGTCTTCTAAAGGACTACTGTATTTTTAGAAACTGGAGTTGAGTCGCGCGCAGCCCCCCACCTCTCCGACCATCAGGCTTAGATTCCACTTTCTCAGTGTGTCTGTGTGCACGTGCACAGCCCTCCATGCGTGATTCTCAGAGAGCATACGAGTGTTATATTACAGATCACATTGTACAGTAGTACTGCTATACATGGTCATCGCCAAGTACAGTACACGAGTCTGCGAGCACAGAGGGACATGATGCAGCAGGAACTGAGGAGAGGAAATTAAAAGTAGGACAAAGTTGGGAGGAATGCAAAAAGGAGGAAGCTGCAGAGGGGAGAGGGAGAGGAAACTGTTGGGTCAAGGGTGGGTGGGTTATGGGAATTAAACTGAGCACAAAGCTGCAGTTTGCTTTTTTCTCCTTGTCTCTGTTGTCTGTGTCTCCTGATCCTGTACATCCACAGCCTCAGCAAAACTCAGGAAGGGCAGCTGGGTGGCTGGAAGGATGGAGAGATGATGTTACAGAGGAAAAGGGGATGACAGGAAGCCTAAATGGCAGACAGCACAGGCCTTTTTTTGCCCTCAGAGTGAAACTGAAGAACTGCAGAACCTGATGAACTTTAGAAGTTGGGTTCATTAAGTGTAGACTTGCAGCCTGCTGCTCAGGATGAGACAGATCATCCAACACAAAATACCTATATCAACCAATTGACATAATGACTTTGAAGTCATCTGCTTCCTTAATCAGTCGCCAAAAAGTATGAAACTCTCCAAACTCAAGTTTAGCAGGACAGGTCAGCCATCTGTCTGGATCAGTGTCTCTCAAGTAACACTTATGTCCATAGCATTAGTTTCTTTTCATTCTGGACAAACAGCAGTGAGTTTAAACTTTCATTGACATTTACTATGTTTGACCTCCTTTAAAACACATTAACTTCTTGTGGCTAATGTTCTGTTTAAAATGTTGAATGTGAAGAAGAAAAAAGAGTTACAGCTGGATATATTCAAGCCAGCAGATAATTAGAAATACAACTCAAATGCTATAAAAGTAACAAAGGGTTTTGTCTTGAAATCTGTTTAACTTTAAGACTCACGTTTGGCTGGCTGTCAAGACTGTGGCTGCACATGTTCCTTTTCCTCGATGGGCCAAGTTCTTGCCAGCTTGACTTGTGGTCTCAATAATGGCAAAACCTGCAGACACCCAGTGTGTTTTTGCTACTAAGGTTACTGCGATTCAGCTTGGTCTGCTGTGCCACTTTAGATCCAGATGACTCAGAAAGGATGGTTTTCTCTGGCAGTAGAGTTTTTGTGCTTTTTGCCTGCATTGAGTGGGGGTCATTTGACACGGCCATAAGCGGCTACAGAAGTAGGTCTTCCAACCTGTTTTATTGGTATCTTGTGTAACTTAGGTTAGTGTGCCACTGTGAGACTCTAAACAAAAACCTAGTCATTCACACATGCAAGCACGCCAGAGGTGCTCACACACACCCACACACTCCAGTTGAAACAGTGACCTCAGTTTATTATGTGTCCTCCTCCTCAACGCAGTGACCTCAGTCGCAGTTAATAAGATTAAGTGTTCCAGAGATGAACAGAACCCTGTTTGATACGACCTGCTTTCGCTGTGCTGCTGGCTGCCTCTTATCTGTGCTCAAACACAGTGGAGGAGGGGGCTCGCTCTGTCTTCCCTCTCGGACCTCCAGTCCCCTCCCAATCCCCCGTCCCTCCCTACTGGCAGCTGTTAGTGTGAGTAAGTCTGTGTGTGTAATCCAGCTGTGTGGAGGAGCACAGAACATTGTGTTCTGAGTTCACATCGGGGCTCGGATCTCGTTTAACTCATCGCATCAGTCTGTCAGCTCTGGTTTGGGGAGCCTGAGGACCAGAGGCCAGCTGAATGGATCATTGTGACACTGACATAAGCCCATGACAATGCTCGCCTGTTCCTTGTCCCCATCTTGTGCTTATTATGAGAAGCAGGGGTCAGCATGTGCAAGACAGTGATAACAAATGAAGTACATTTTTGTAATTACACAAGTTAAACAAAAGGCCAAAATGGTCAGATAAATTCTCAGATGTCCCTGTATTTATGTCTTTTTCTTTTCTCTTCGCTTTTAGTATCAATGAGAGTTTCCTCACCGTGAAAGGTGCAGCCCTGTTCCTGCCCAGGGGAAACAGCCCCACGCCGAACTCTGCACCACGCATCAGCCAGCGCAGGAACAAGCACACAGGTAAAGACTTGTACACCACAAATGACAGCTGCAGTCTCTCCCACTACACTCTTCCATACCATTTGACTCTCAGCCTCAGAAATGGACTCAGTTGAAGACCCTGAGATCAAATAGTGCAGTGTGTTTTTAAATGGACATTCCTCCACAGCTTCATCAGTAATGCTGTCAGTGATGTTAACTCCACTGACAGCTCACAACAAGGCAATTCACCGCTGCCTGCAATGTGGTGTTTGATGAATGTTATGCCAAAGAACCCACACTTACAATAGCTTGACATTTATGAACAGTGAAAATGATGTTTGAACATCCATGAGAAACATGGAAAATATAAACTTGTAGATAAAGACAGCCTGTGTGATGTAAGATGGCCTGATTGCTATAAAAATCGTCAGCAACTTCGATTGAGGAATGACAAGCTTTGTTTCCCCTCAGCTCTATTCAGAGATCAGGTTAAATGAGTCCTTATTGAAAGAGACTCCAGTGTGAACGCAGTGGAAAGTTGCTCCGGGGTAATGACGATGACGTCTTGGGTGTTATGTCAACCTTTAAATGTTGTACACAAGAAAGTGAAACTAAATATTGATGGTGAAATTCTTTCTATCTAGGTGACCTCCAGAAACACCTGCAGACCATGTTCACTGTGCTACGGCCTGAGGACACCATCCGACTGGTCAGTAACTAACACACACACAGTCTCAAAGCTCAGGGGCACAGTGACATTGAGATCAGGGAGGTTGTGCTCAACACAGATGGGCTGGTTTCAGTTCTTTGTCAGTAAACATGAAGAAGTGAAAGTATTTTGAAAACAACAGCTGCTGGACATTGAGTGTTAACTCTTAAAACACACTGTAGGCATAGAAATAAGCATGGAAGGACTTATGAGAGACTGTTTTTAAAAAATAGTCCAAATAAATCCCAACCAATGGGCAAGATCCAAAACCTGGACCCTGCATGTTCTGCAATGCAACTCACTTTACTGTAAACGGCCTGTGTTTGCTGATTTGTCCTTTCCCCCATCCTTCATATGTCCTCTTTGTTGTCTTGCAGGCTGTTCGTCTGGAAAGCGCCTACCCTCAGGTAACCCGCTACATGGTGGTAGTTTCCACCAATGGTAGGCAAGACACGGAGGAGAGCATCGTGCTCGGCATGGACTTTGTCTCCTCTGATAGGTCAGTACCACAGCTACAGTACGCTGCTCTGGCTTAATGTGTGTTAGCACTCGTTAAATAACAATACAACAACTAAGAACACGTTACCCCCTTTTAGCTCAGCGAGATCATTTTATTGACTCATCAAATTTAGGACTGGATGGGTCCTCCTAATTATATATATATTTCAGTCAAACAGCCTTTATTTTGACTTTATTTTGTTGGTTTAGTCTTTGGTTCCACTTTAAGCCTTCAACTTTTCAAGTCATTGTAGGTTCTTACAGCATCACCATAATCAGCTAAAATAGTTTTTTTTTAAAGTCTGAGTGCTGCTTTTCAGCACTGCCTTGGACACATCCCTGTATTATGTCAAACCAGTGTGTCTTGTTTTGTCCTGCTGTTGTTTAACGTGTTGATCTTCCTGCCAGCTGCTGTACGGTGGGTCTGGTTCTACCTCTGTGGAGTGACGCTTTGATCCACTTGGATGGAGATGGGTAAGATGCCACACCTACCTCCTGCTTCCTCTCATTACTCCCCGGGGCAGCTGTGACTACACTGATGACTTGTTTACATGTTGCTCTTATTAAGCCATTCTTTTAAAAGTGCTCCCCCCTCCTCTCCCTCTCTGTTGTCAGTGGTTTTAGTGTCTCGTCGGTGAACAGGGTTCATGTTTTCAAGCCAGTTTCTGTCCAGGCCATGTGGTGAGCAACGTTTTGTTTTCTTAAAAAAATGACTGTGTGAAGATGCATTAATGTCGCAGGCCTAAAAAGTCTGTATCCTTATGACCATATGGATTGTACTTTCCCTCTGACTTTGACCCCCAGCCCCTTATCTTTGTCACTTTCCTATATTCCTTCTCCTCTTCCTTTTTTTCCCTCATTATCTCTCTCTGCCTCCCAGTCTTTTCTTTATCTTCCCATCTCACATGCCACTACAGCCTCTTCCTTTCTGTACTCATTGTCTTCAGTTCCTCATTTTTTTGTCCATTTGTTACTTTGTCCTTCGCCTGACCTCCCTTTTCCATAAATATCTTG
>JAVQJZ010133856.1:0-12366 GCA_036025355.1 Leiopotherapon unicolor | reverse complement strand
AAACTCACATACAGGAAACTGATTATCAGAATAGCCACTGATTAATTTTCTATAATCTAATCAATCAATCAATCAATCAGCAAATTATTCCAGCTCTTAAACAAATAATGAAGAATTTCCTGTAACTGTAATGTAAAATGAATTGTGTTCTGAAAATGCATAAATGTATTTTAATGTAATTATTAGTTAAATGCTGCTGTGGATGTAAGGTTATGCAAAGTTATTTGATCTTTTAGTGGCTGATTTCACTTCCATCACTGAGAAAAGTCAAATTTGTCAGAAAGAAACTGAGGAAGAGACGTTTGCAGGCTGCAGAGAGTCATTTACATCTGCAGGTCAGAATTAAAGAAGAAAATAAAATTCTCATTTTTCTCCACTGATGTTTTAAAAATGCAGATTGGCTGGTTAAACTTGCTTCAGGCTGTTTCAGGCTGCTCTTCAGTTTGTATAAAGAAATTATCTTATTCAGATTAATTTGCAGAACATTTTTCACATCATGAACTGTAACACATAAAAATAATAAAGACGTAAATGTTCTCATAGAAATGTGTGAGTGTTTTGTATGATAATGATATTTCTTCATTGTTGCCACGTTGTTATCGTTTTTGGTTCATTACAAGGATGCAAAACTCCAGTAAATTGAGGCTGGGTGGTAATGAGTTTGCTTTCTTAACTGAAAAAAAGACTATTTGAGCAAATGAGCAAAAGTTCCCCCTGAAATGAAGCTGAATTGTAACACACGTCCTAATAGACTGCGGAGAGTCATTTTCTCCCGTCTCTTCAGGGAAATGAAGATAAAATCATTGACTCCAGGTTGAACCTTTGAGTGCCTTTCTGATTTACTACTCCCACTTAACCATTATCAGATAAGAGAGCCGGCAACTGGTCTTTGGATTACAGCTAAAAAAAGCCAGAGAGGAGCAGGAACAAGCGTGAGGTTTATTTAGAAAGAAGTTATGCTGCAAACAGCTTCACATAAAAGAGACAAAGCAGGACGAGATGAATTAAACGAGGACAGAACAAAGTGCAGCACGTTATGTAAAGGCGGTCCGGCCTATAAACGAGAAGGTGGACTTTGCTCCTCCCTTACGAGCCTGCAGAGGCGGCCGCATGAATCTTTCATCACATAAAGCTGAAGGAAACTACTGGTCTGTGAAAATACGGCCGGCCATTATCGCACATGAGACGGACACGGGCGGAGCGGCGGGTTTAATGAGGGCGACCCGTGGTGGAGCTTTGACTCTGAGCAGACACCAGGTCGAGTTTTAGTCCTTTTACTTCTGTCATGTTAAGACTTATTACCACCACTCACCTCACACTTCAAGACAGACGTACTGAGATACTTTCACGTTTAATTTTAGATCTGAAATCCCAAATAATCTGACTCTGTCTGCTGGGGAGACTCAAACAGTACTAAAGGTCTGAAGGGCCCAGCAGTCCCTCCTGCAGGCCGTAATGTTCAAACAGCGTCGTAGTGATTCACTTATTTTTAGCATCGGACCAATCAGGCAGCTGAAAATGTGAATTTTGCCCTGAAAGCGGCCGAGGAGCAAAGGTCAGGACTGGGTCAAAATGGAGGAACAGAGGAACGCAAATCACACCGCAAAACATCCAAACTCCGATTTTTACATCTCAAACAACGCCCACAAAGTTTAGCAGCTCGTGAGCAGAAAAGATTCATCTTCAAATAATCAAATATCACCAAAGTTTTTTAATTGAGTTCTGGCTTGGTTTAAAGGAGATAAGTTACATTTACTAACTAAACTCATCCTGTGAATCTTTGAGACCTAACAAGTGTGTTAAATGTATTTTCCTTCTTCTTCTTCAGACTTATTCGCAGGTCAAATCATCAAGTGCATGAAGAGTTTTTATGGAGCCTGTTATATATATTTATTTTACAGATGTGGCAAAGTGCATTCCCTTTTCTGTTTATATCTCATCAAGTCCTCGCAGCTGCGCTCTCAAGCACCCACAGACGACGTCATGAAGTCCATCAGGGCTCAAAGCTTCGGTCACACTGAGTTTGAAACTGCTCGTAAAAACGCTGCTCAGGAGCACCACTAATGGTCGGAGACTCTTTCATTTGCATATGGAACATAAACGCGTTAGTTTGTGTGTTTTGAGATTTTATTATCACATAGAGTCGTCACAGGTAATGCAATTCATGAAACTTTTATTCCCTAAAACAAAGCTAAAAAATAATTAGAAAGAAAAACCACTAAATTAAAATAGATACAGAACTGAAGTAAATGACAAACTCAAGTAATGAAGTGGTTAAAATAATAAATTCATCGAGGTTCCCAACCAGCAGGAGGCTGATCAGTCCAAGACTTTGGCTCACGGTGAAACATCTCAGGATGGTTTCACCGTGGGAAGTGAGCTCCTTTTGTCCTCGTCACAGAAATGAAACGACCAGCCGGAGAGCTTGACATTTATCTCCGTAAACAAATCTTCCAGGTGTCCGTAAATGGAAAAGCTTCTTTAAAGCGGCTGCAGGAGGAAGTCTGTGGGATCACGCAGTAAATGACTATCATCTCTAAAACTTCTTCAGTTACGCATGTGCATTAACCCAACAATTTCTCACTCACTAAGCAGATCCAGAGAGCGTAATGAGTCCTCCAGAGGCAAATTTCTTCAGACTGATTGGACTGTGAGGTTAAATGCACCGTGCGATGTTCACATTAACTGTTTTTGGAGTGAAGCGCCCTCGCTGACTTCGCTAATCAACTATAATGAGAGTAAAAGTCGACGTGGCGATGAGGCCCTGAGGTGAAAGATCTTCACAGCTGGATGCAGCTGCTGAAGTGTCCCTGAGCGAAGAGCTCGATCAAACAAATGAAAGTCGCACCTCAAGACATGAACACACTTTATTACAGTTACTGAACCATCTCGTCTTTATAGGCCACGGTGATGTAAATAATGTTTTTATGATACTTATATCCACAATTTCATCACCTGCGTCTCTTGGTCGATATTAATCTTGATGCGATCTCTTCATGTCTGACTCTTTTTTTCACAACAATCCTTCATTTATCATTTGAATTGCCATCAGATATCATTCAGACACTCACGGTCTCGAGGAGTCCGTCTGACTCTGGTGATCAGACGTTTTGAGGCTGAAACATCCAAACATCTGCTGGTTGGTGAGAAAAGTGTTTGGATGTTCATGTTCTCCTCAGGATGAACCGTAAGAACTTTGATTGATCCTCTGATTCATCAGTTAGATGAGTTAACACGTTCAACACTTCAATGCTTTATCAACACCTGCAGAACTACAAACACTCCCATCATCCTCTGCTGCAGGCCACTTATCAAATGTTAGCATGCTAACAAGCTAAACTAAGGTGGAGGATGTAAAATTGTGATGATGAGCAGTGAGCGCTGAGAGCGGACATGAACACGTGTTTATCAGGGTGATTTGGAAATTAAAGTGTTATTGGATCAGATTTTTTCAACTTTTCATTATTTTCACAACTTAATGATCTGATTTCCTTGTGATAACTTACAGCAACTTCTCAGTTCAAGATAACGACTCAGTTAAAAATGATTTAGCCTCTTCAGCATAATAAATTGTTAACAGTGTGGCTGCAATTAAATCAGCTTCAATCTGAATCTCATTATCTCGAGATAACAAACATTTGTCATGACAAACCTCGTGTGGGTTAAATGAGTCCGTCTTTTTCTCTGTTGTCTTCTGACGGCTGCACCATGAATTACACGACGCTGGTTATCTCGAGATGATTCGTGTTCCTCGTCAGTAAACTGATGTTTGATTGGTCAGATGATCTTAATTAAGATGTTAAGATACCTCACACCTGCATCATTGTGTTTTGATCGTGTCAGTGAAATTAAAAATCAGCTTGTTTTGTTGTAATAAAGAGAAAATGACGTCATTATTTAAAGATAAAGTGTTCAGGAGTATTTTCCCTGATGGTGTGTGTGTCTCCCTGCAGCAGCACTCACACAGTCTGGCTTTATCTCCCCTGCAGCAGGCCGACGCTCGCCTCCTGTCGCTCGCTCTTCCTTCCAGCTCAGGTCATGAACTGTGAGATTCACAGCCTGCGTCAGGTCGGCGCTCTGTGGTGTCGCTGCGTGATTTCAGCCGCCTAACAAGGTTTCACACGGCGAGTTTATGAGTCGTGTGGCGGGGCGATGATTACTGCCGAGCCGGTGGGCAGGCTGAGCGCTCGCTTCATCTCAAAGCACTGATGTGATATGAAACACAGCAAGGCCGCTCACCCTCTCTGCTGCAGTCTGACGATGCCTCTTCACACTCTCCACATAAAACATGAACCAGCTCCCCGATGGCACAACGAGCTCGCCGCCCTCATTCATCTCTAAAACAAATCTCCCTCACTCGCACTCGTCTCTTTAATGCGGCTTCAGATTTTATCACTTTACAAGACAAATGAGTGTGTGTGTGTGCAGAGAGAAGTGCAAATACTTTACTGTGAAGTCACACCAGCTTCAGTCTGTCAAACTGCACCAGAGGAATGAAGACCATTTACGCTTTTATTTTATTCCATCAGTCTCATTTACATCAATTAAGACAGAACGAAGTGCACCACAAGCTTCAGTCTGCTGTTTTACCCCTCTGATGCTGATTATTGGACCTCGAGGGAGCAATATGAAAGCAAAAAGGTTCGTATGTGTTTCTCAGCAGTAAAAAGAACATATGCACAGTTAAGGCACAACATCAGGAGACAGTGAGGGTCAGGACTTCATCCAAACACATGTTCATGTGAGATTTAAAGGTTAAACAGGCTTCAAATAAAAGAAAAGCCTGTTTTTCACTTTCTGATGATAAATTCGTTTTTTAGACAAACAAATCTCGAGAAAATGAGTTTGCTGAAGAGAATTTATCAGATTATTTCTGACAGAACAAAAGGACATTCGGCATCACAGTCCCAGAAACGACTGAAGAGATCTGAAGATGCAGTTTGTATTTTATCTTTGTTTTACATGTTGGTCCAAAAGGTCGACTGTGAACATTTTATATACATCATTTTTATCCTGCATGTGATGTTTCTTCACTCTTTTATTAGCTTTGTTCTCTCATTTGTCCACTGAATTGTTATTTCTGTGGATTTTTTACTTTAATCTAGTTTTTATTTGACTCAGTGAGCAAATCTACATAATTTTGCAAAAGGTTTCCCTCCAGTGACTTCAGCATGACACAAGTTTAGTCTGACTGTGAAGACCAATGCAGCGTACAGTGGGGCTCAGTCTAACGCCTGGATGAACCTTGGATGGGTGGTGCCCCATAATCCGCATTAATGTGGGCAAAGGCAGCAGCCTGGGGGGGCCCTGAGGCGACGGTGAGCGGTGACAGCTGTGGAGTCATTGTGATGAGCCGGTGTGAGTAAAAGTGAAAGCAGAGCTAAACTTCACACTCTTTCCCAGCTCTAAAAGCTTTTCTCTGTTCGCCGTGAAGTTTCATCATCCGAACGTCCCTCAGAAACAGCTTCAGAGCAGCAACATATTCCTAAATCCGCGCTCTCCCCGAGGGATTACACACAACACACAAGACGTCACTGTGAATTACTACGGGCAGGCTGCGGCGTTTTGTATTCTCACTACAGCCGAGTCACAGCGGCTGATGGGTTTTCCACGCGTGAAGCTCCACTAACAGGAAATGACAGGAAGGTTCGCAGTGAAATAATCTTCCCCTTCATAACATTTTCCCAACTGCGTTTGCAGAGCAAATATGTCACCGTGCAGAAAGAGAAGAGGTTTGCAAAGCGTCAGATTTCTGAAACTTTGCAGGATATTAGAAAGTGAAGATGGAGAAATAATGATCTCATGTAGAAATATCTCCTTTAATGAGAGTCTGCCATGAAATGTGCTGAAATACCTCAAAATACAACAATAAATCTTTCTGCACATCTGCATCTAACAGCTAACAACATTTTTCTTTGTCATGTCAAACAATGACTCCTCGATTTAGGAAAACATGCTTTTGATGCTTTTGGCATCCAGGACCTGCTGGTGGATGTTTTCTGAAGCTTTAATCTGTCAGAAGTATTATAAAATACTTCTCCCTGCGCTCTTTGTGCTCTTTGCCATCAGATAAAACTCCGATTACGACTGTGGGTGGAAGCAGTTAAACACATGAGCACGTGCAGTTAAATGATAAATGAATAAATGAAGTTGTGCTGCTGATTTTATAATAAGTATTTGAAAAATACTCTTTCTGCAGCTGTAGTGGAGCTGATTCATCTGAAAACACGTAAAATAAACTTCAGAAACACACTTTATTTTCTCAGGACGTGGTGACAGAAATACTGAATCACAGGTGCTGATGAAACAGAGATTAGACAGGAAGTGATGTCGTGTCTCTGCACTGTGTCCAAACTGTCTTAAGGTACAGACATGACTAAATGACCCGAACATTAGTGGGATCCGTTCATCTCGTGTGAAATCAGCAGCTTTTCGATGATGTTGGTTCAGGTCAGCGTTTTGCAGACGAGCGTGTCACCGCTTTAGCAAACTGCTCGATGTGGACCCGCCCATCAGCGCCAACGCCCGCCTCCTTCAGCAGCTCGTCCACTGAAAACACAGAGACGCAGCTGTCAATCAAAGCCTGCTCCAATGGAAATGTAGAAAACATAATAATGTAGAAAATGTAGAAAAAGTATATTCATTTTCTAATAACCAAACAAACAAATTTGACCTCATTTTAAGAAAATAAAAAGTTCATTTTGAACTTTTTTGTCTGTTTCCAAAAAAGACAAACAAAAAAACATAATCCCACTGAATGTGGCTGTTTATCTTTATTTCTTTTCTCTTTTATAGGTTTCTTTTTCACATTTCTCTGCAGTGATGAAAATCCCTCAGCGCAGATTAGCATTTTGTGGCCGTCAAAAGAACTTCACATAACAGGATTAAAATGAGGGACGAGAACACCAAAACAAAGATAAGTGAACAGAAAAACAATGAAACACTGAGGGATTAAAAATGACAGGAATTAAAACTTTGATGTTTTTCAAAATAAAAGCACAGTTTAAAAAGGCAAAGTGCTTCCTCTGCTCTCACCCTCTCGGTCAGTCAGTTTCTCGCCCAGCCCGGTGAGTTTGGCTCGCAGCTCCGACGCGAGGATGAAGCCTTTCTGCTCCTTGTCCGCCATCCTCAAGGCCTCCAGGATCTCCTGCTCCGGCGCCTCCTGCTGGAGCTGCCGGTGCATGACGCTCAGCAGGGTGGAGAAGTCGAGCTCGCCGTCCCAACCTGCAGGAACAAGTCTGCTTTAACCCCACAGCCACAAGAAACGAGGACACTGCAGAGGGAGAAAGTTTCACTGAGGGGAAATACGGTTAATATGACGCAGGGAATAAACTGTTCAAACAGTGAAGCAGTAAAACTTGTCAGATAAGCTGCCGGCAGTTTAAACACCTTAAATAAACTGAATGAGTGGAAAATGTGAGCTGTGTGTTAAAGCTGATACACAAAAATTTCCCTTCAGACTTATTCAAATATTTATTATAAGACAACAAGAAGATCAGCAGACTTTACGTATTCACACAAAAAAATCTAATTATTCAATTCGAATTATTCTGAGTTGTGGACACATTTTCTTCCTTTTTACATCTAATTTAAAAGATATAAACCCGAAGCCTGCAAATTATCTTCACCTCTTTTCATCTCACGGTCAGTAAAGTTCAGTTTTTCCGTCCACAACGACGGAAAAAGGCTTAAATTATTCAGCTGTTTGTGTTTCCACGTGAGAAACATTCAGATCATCATCCTCCTCCTGAAACACGCCGCAGTGAAAGAGGATTTTATAATAATGATGATGATGATGATAAAGGTGTGAAATAAGATGCGGGTGTGAGGACGACCACATGAAAAGCATCAGCTCACAGTGGGTGTCGCTCTGCTTCGCGGGGGAAAACCTCGGGCTTGTGTTTGATTATCATTTGCTTTTATTGGTGGCTCTGCCTTGTTACGCCCCCCCGCTGTGACCCACAGAAACACAGACGACGTGTTAATGCTTCAAAGCAACACACCACACCTAAAACAATCAGCCAGGCCAATTAAATATTGATTTGATTGATCGCGTGTTGCTGATCTGGCAAAAATGCAAAAACAGGCTGATGTGCAGGTTTGCTGCTTTTCTCTGTTTTTAGATGGTTGTAGATGTATTGTGAATATTTTTTACTTAAACTGAAAGAAACAAAACAAGATGGGATGTGGAAAATCGTGAACTTTTTTACCATTTTGTCACATTTCACACTAAATGATGACGAGTCCGCTGCACACTTTGTTTATCTCTCAGTGTCGCAGACAGACAAGGAGCCGCCTGCTTTGTTGCCCGTCAGACTGTTTTTTAAATCAGATTGAATGATGAATAAAATAAAAAGATAAAAAGAACATTTCTGTTTCTGCTGCGGCCTCCTCGTCTGGCTCTGTCGATGTGTTTTACATCATTTCATGGCTGTTTTGTAGAAGTGATTTTTCCACGTCTCCATCAACTCTCACAGTGAATGTTAAGTTTTTTTCATGTGAAGAGTTCATTTCAGATCATCCCTCGTTTCTTCATGTACGATGACGAGTGACAGAGGCTGAAATTAAAGATGAACTGGAGAGTTTCTTGTGCTTTGATTAAAAGCCAAACAAGAAGACTGAGACAGTACTGACAGCGCGTTGAAGCAAAAGATTTCACCACTGAGAAAATTCACTTTATAATCTGCATCTTAAAATAATCCTCTCAATTCTAGATCAAACTGAAAGGTTGAATCTCCTGAAAGTGCTCTTATTTTGAAAGTTAGAACAGGTGTATGCTCCAGGTTTGTTACAGCTCCTCCCTTCAGCCTCTAATTCCTTTTTTTAACTAGTTTTTGATCGAGTTGGTGCAGAGAGAAATGAAGTTTGGACCCAGGATGCAGCGAGGTAAACAGAGTAGACTGACTGACACGTTATTTTGGGGAACAGGAAAAAACACAGAGGCCGGTGACATTCAGACAACAAGAAGAAAGGAAGACGAGCGGTAAATGTGCACTGTGAGGAAAGTGGAAACAGGTGAGGAGACTAACAGGAGACAGGTGAAACTAATGAGGGAGGAGCAGAGAAATCAGAGGAGCGAAACACAGGACAGGAAGTCAAGAGCAGACGTGAGGAGAGGAGGGAATTCAAAATAAAACAGGAAGTGAGCAGAACTAGAAATGAGAAATAACAGACAGACAAGGGGGACACCAAAAAACACAAGAAATACAAGAAACACAGAAACCAGAAATAAAACTAAACAGGGCAGACACAATGCAAACCAGACAGTTTTCATCATTGCTTTGCTTCTGTTCACTTCCTGTAAACTTTTATTTTCTTGTTTGTTGTTTATCTGTGAGTTCGCTCATGTGGGCGGAGCTCCGTCAGACACTCTGCTCTGATTGGTTGTTCTGTTTTCATTACAGATATACAACAATATATTTTATTTAATAGTTTAAGCTGCTGTTTTTTCACTTTTTAAACCCCCTCTCAGTCAGATTTCTCGCATACGATCAGAAACTTGATCAATAAAGCTGATTCTGATTGTCTGTGTGAGAAAAGAGAGACAGTTTTAGTGAATATGACTAAATGTCGATTTTAAATAAATGACATATTTCTGCCTCAACGAGACTGAGGAGCATGTTAAAATAAAATATCTGAAATGGGTCCAACAAGGCCTCCAGATTAAATAAAAAATACTTCACGTCGCCCAGAATCGCACATAAAGCAGGATGTCATCATTTTTCATCATCATCTGTTTGCATCTAATGTTTAGAAAACTTTTACAGTTTGGTGATGGTGAGAAAAACATCAAGTGCTTCGTTAAAGTGATGGGAGATTCATCGCCATGGTTACGGTCATTAAGAAACGATCCATCATCCCCAAACGTCCGCCTGCTTTATAATAACGTCACACGACTTCCTCCTTTTATCGCGACATATTTTCTACGAACACAAGAGGGCGCTGTGGTTCTTCTTAGCAGGACGTTCTCCATTTTTTTCTACTTCAGTCACCTAAAGATCAATCAATGAGTCTGTCAGAGATTCATTTGTCACCTTTAAACGCAGCTGTGATGCTCCTGTTACCAACAGAGGTGTGTCAGGTGTACCTGTGCCGTGGCTCAGCAGGTGGCGCTGCACCTCGGCGGGGGTGGGGTTCGCACCGAGGCATCGCATGACCGTGATCAGCTCCCGAGCCTCGATCTTCCCTTTACGCTGCCGGTCGTACAGAGAGAAACACTCCTTAAACTCTGAAAAGAAACGACCAGAACGAAGATTCGCACATCAAGAACGACGCAGCACGAGATGAGGATGAAAAAGTCGTGAAGCTTCAGAGATCACAACGTCTTTTTTAATTTAACATTTCCTCCGAGGTGAAACGCAGCATCACTTTAACATGTTCTCAACAAAAAACATTTCCACATTTCAGCCGGTTTAATGGAACTTTCTGAAATATTCAACGTAAAATGACGATCTTGATTGTAGCTCCAAGTTTTTGTTTTTTTTGTGGCACATTTCCTGACTGATTCATCAGACAATAAAGGAGAAAGCAGCGTAAACTGTGAGCTTTAAATTTCTGTAGAAACATGTACCTGACCTTGAGAGATGTGATTGATATTTTTCTGTTTTCTGACGTTTAACAGAAAAATAATTCATCTGTAAGTCTGATGAATGACCGTCACGTCCGTCAGCGCTGAAAATAATCAGACACGCGATGAATCAACCGACGGGAACAAAATACTCCAGCTGAACTTTGTGATATCGCAGGAACAAAGCCAACAATAACTCGCTCTATCCTCTCGAGCGGTGTCTCCTCATTAGGCTGAGAAGCATTCAGTCCGAAAACCTTTGTGTTTAATCACATTAGCAGGTCGAGGACGTGGGCCAGCAGATCGCTGCCTGAATCTGCTCAGCCTGAACAGGAACAAGTGCTGCTTTGTACCGAAGCGAGCGCACGATGCAGTCTGCTGCCTCGTTAAACACCAACAGGGCCTCCGTTTGTCTCCGAGAGAGAAAGAAACGACTGACTCTGACAAAGAAAACGATCTTTCGAGCTTTCTGAGAAACGTGGGAAGTCTTACCATTAATCTGATCCTGAGTCAGGAACTTGGTCTGGGATGAAAAGAGGAGAAACAACATGAGTGAAGGAATAAAAAGAGAGAAGCAGGTGAAATCTGGATCGAAGAGCTCGGTCAGCACCTCACCATCGTGTCTGATCTCTGCCGTCGGCTCGGGAAACTGATCCAGGCCGGTGAAAGATGAGGAAGGTAACAGAGGTGGAGGGAGGATTCAGGAGGGGGGGGCAGGACAGGTACAGTGTCACTGTGTTTTTATCCTTCATGCATTAAAGCTGATCTGTGTGAAGTCTGCTTTTTATTTTCTTTTGTCCATCAGGAGTGGATGCAGAGCAGGAGAAGCGTTATGTTTTCTGTTCTGTGGTCAAAACTAAACTCACAGGCATCCGAATGGGAAAAAGAAACTACAGAAATGTAGTTTTTTTGAACAAACATTTTGAAAAATTGATGGAGCGGAGGCAAGAAGGGACAGGATGTGTGTTTTCCAGCTGAGAAACGTCGGCATCCCTTTGTAAGATCCTGCTCATTAATGCATTCGGCTCTATTTTCTGCCTCTGTGGGTGTGCAGATCTGTGTGTGCTTCCTCCGAGGTGAAGCGATGATGTATACACGCTGCACGGATAAACCGGATAAATTGGAGGTTTTCTCCCTCTAAAATGTGAATGACTCAGCTGCGATTTGCCACACGCCTCCTCGTTTCAGAAATCAACAGGCAAATAGAGAAAACACAAATTTAATCAGGAAACGGAGACTAAGCGACTCTGATGCTGCGAGGAAACAAGGAGGAAAATTATCGGAGTTTTATTCAGACCACGAAGCCTCATGGACACGCAGTCGAGTAGAAAACACATCACACTTTAAGCAAACAAGGCCCAGAGACATTAATAAGTCAAATGAACGTGTGGAAACTCTGCAGCATTAACGTTCCTGTTGTGGTGAACTTTTCCCTGCCTTAAACAATAATTAGAAATATGGCCTAAATTTCTGGATTATTAATGCACTAACACAACAAAAAATATCATTTTCCCTTCCAGCTTTTCTTGAACAGTCATTTCAGGAGCTCCACAGTCTGATAAACACACAGTTTGTACTTCATCAGCACTGAGCTGCCGGCCTCTCCCTCGACATTACAGAGTCCAGAAGTTCACTTTTAAACTGCAGGTACAGATACCAGAAAATAATCCAGGCCAAAAAGACCAAATCTGACCCTGATGTATTTTTTTAAGACTGTGATTATTGAAGGAGAGATCTCAGTCTTCTTATGAACCATCTCTTTCTGTCACTTTTGTTTTTAACCAGTTTGAATCTACGTT
>JAVQJZ010133808.1:0-11023 GCA_036025355.1 Leiopotherapon unicolor | reverse complement strand
TGAATTCTTTCATGAGAGAATATTTACCATCTCTGTCTAGAGAGAAAATTACAAACTCTGTGAAGGAACATAGACAGCTTATAAAGTTACTACAGCTAACCATGTAACATTCTTAACCTACACATGCAGCACACCCGGTACATCCCATTTCACTCATGTCTCTGTGCACCTGTGACGATGGTACTGAAACATTCGGAGCCCTGCTTTGGTTGACCAGCTGCTGAGGAAACAACCAGGCCTTTAGCTCACTAAATGTTCCATCTTCACTCGCCAGTTGCTTACTTTGGCTCTCCTGCTCCTGCAGTTCGTTGACTTGGCTCCTCTGAACCTTTTTGCTAATTAACCCCTCCCTCACTGGCCCCTTCAACAGCACCTCATGTTGATATGATAGAGGGTGGATGGTAGTGCTGATGGCTCACTTTACAGCCTGCGTGCAGCTGGAAAACCTAAACACGGAGCTAAAAATATCTGCACAGAGCTTCATGGCTGATTCTTTGTGTGTCTGGCACAAGTTGCCTCTTTAACACTGTAATAAATCATTTGGATGAAGGGCAATATATATATAAACATATGGTTAGACACTTACCTTTAGAGCTTCAGCTCTTACTCTAATTCAGATTTAAAGCTAGATTCTTTGTTTTTTTTCACACATCCAGGACACACAGAGCAACATTAGGCGTGACTTGGAGTCGTGTTTCTGGCCACTTTGCAAGTGAAAGTGGAATATTCAGTGCCATTTAACTACTGTACAATTCCACTCTCCACTAGCTCCTTGGGGAAATATGGAACTCATAGATTTTAGATGTTGCACTATGTTCCACTTGGTTGGCACACAGCGTGGCTTTTTCATTGAAAACAGTTGGCTGCAGTGCCTCAAACAGCACGAGTAACCAAAATATAGACAAAAGCAGCGTTAAGCTTCATTCAGGTTTAAACTTGATCCTATTCTTAACCCTAACTGAAATACTTCTTCTAAAACAAGTGTCCAAAGTCATTCCACTAGATGAAAATGTCCTCCTTTATAATATCCTTTACAACTCAAAGAGACAGAATTACAAGAAACACACACTCCCACACACTCCCCCAGTCTACATGCCACTCACTTTGTCCTCATCCCTCTGACCTTCCTCGACCCTCAGATATCTCTCTGGATAACAACTGCAGAGAGATTTAAGACACAGACGCCCTTCGGTCGCTTTCTATCATCATTTTCATATTACCCAGAATCCCCATCCTCTGCTATTTCCCCAGTGGTCATTATGGCCAATTAGTGTCGCTCTCAGAATCATCTGAGCAGAACTATGAGGGCTTTACAGATAAAAGTTGGAGCGCACAAGGAGTTCCTTCATGCTGGAAAGTCAATCAGCAGCTTTCCCCTCTCTGTCTGTCCTCATGTCTGTCAGTCTGTCTCTCTATGTCTCTTTCTGTCTGTCTCTGTTTCTCTACGTGTCTCCCGCCGTGCAGCTCATTTTATTTTCCCTTTCAGTCTCTCCTTGTCCGCACGAGTCTCTTTCTTCCCGTTTTCTCACTCTCGCTGTCTCCTTCGATTTATCTCTCCTCTCCTGGCTGCGTTTCTCCGTGTCCATCTCTTTTCATCATCTCCTTCACCATTCCGATCCTTTCAACTTGATTTTCTCTATCTCGCCCTCTCCTGGACTACGTCTCTGCCCCGTTCCCCTAAGACCATGATCCTCCCCTCCATTCCAGAGCATGTCTGACTGACAGTTTATCATGTTTCAGTCCTCCCCTTGCCCCTCGTGACATCCTGCTCCTGCTGACACTGTACATGGGAAAGTGAACGGGGCTAATTAACTGTCAGGATCTACTGTAAAGGTTTCACAGGAATCATGAGGCTTGGTTGACCTTAGTATATTTCCTGCTTAGCCATACAGATGCTTTTGTCTCAAAGATGTCTGCCACCACCCAGTATATTGAATGTCTGAGGTAAAGTTTGGTTCAGTTGGACCTAGTTTTATGAATAATTAAACTTGAAAACACTACCGTTAATTAAAACTGCCAGATTATTGTGGGATTATGTCGTGAGGACGCCGTGGAAATACAAACACACGCTGTCGACTTTCCAGTGCTGTGAGCACCACAAACAAAAGTCTATTTTCCTCCACTGTTCTGGGTGGAGGCAGATATCTCTGCATGCTCAGGTACTGGAAACAATCTGATACATCTGTGACATGGCTGATGGGCCCACATATTAGACAATATTGTTTTATAGTTAATCTTGCTGTACCAATGTATGTGTAGGTTTATACATAACAAGAAATGTCTGTGGAGAAACACTTGATGTCATACAGAGAAAGGTGCACACGCCTGTGGAGAAACTTTCCCGTGTGAATCATGCTTATTCTCTATATTCACGGCATATCATGTGGCGTTGAGCTGATTTGAAATTAATGCTAATTTCGGGGAGATCCCGCTAAGCCTGGAGTCGACACCAAATCAAGCATAAGTGAAAGTCATTTGGCTGAAACCAGCGAGTGTTTCACGCACCCAAACGGTCCTGTAGCTCCCCTTCCAAAGATCTGCGGTTCCTCACAGTGATCCATGTGGCCCCTTAGCTATGCATTGAATTGTATTATGCTTTGCTCTGCTATTCTGTGGTTTTGTGACATTTACTGTTTCTATCGGGCTCGGAGCGCTGTCGATTCAGAGCGAAACTCCGCCACCACACATGAAATCATCCATCGCCAGCGCGTCCAAACACAGCTGGCCCATGTGCCTCCAGAGTCTTGCGGTTCATTGCAGTGATCCTTATTGCGTTTTGAGATGTGAGGTTTGCAGGGTTATCTTGTTCTGCTGTTGTTTTATACTGCGCTGTGTATGTTGGACTCAAATTTTTGGAATCTAACATGTCCTTCCGGACTTGAACCAACACAGAGGGGATGGAGAACATGTAAAACAAGACAGCGGTGATAAATCCAAACAGCTCAGTCTCTTCTCCCTCAAGTTCCACTGTGTTGTTTTTGTCACTGTGATTCAGTGGGTCAGCTCTGCCAATCTATTATCCTGACTTACTGACTCTCAGTGTCTCACACACACACACACACACACACACACAACAGATAAAGCATAAAGTTGGCAACATTCACGCCCTATCTTCTCTGATGGAGAACAGGCACTGTGTGTCATATAAATAAACCTAACCATCTCACTTTTTTCACAGCTGAGCAGACACAGATGTGGATGCATACACGAACGTATACATACATACGCCAACACACTACTCCCTCCATCTGTGCGGCTTCCAAACACCCACACTTACTGTACATGCCACCGTCATTTTCCATCTTTCCACCACCAGTTCCCCACTCCAGCAAAATACATAAGAGGAGCCTTTATATTTGTAGGAGGATGACTAAGTGTTAGTACAGCACTGGAAGTGTATGAGTGTGTGTGTGGGTGTGGCTGTGTGTGTGTGTGTGTGAGAGAGAGAGTGTACAGTGAATGTGTTTATTTACATCCCTTTCTGTTGCATGGGCGACACCTCCAAAACATTTTTGCTCCAAACCCACTGGCCTTTCCTCTCTCTCTCTCTCTCTCGCTCTCTTTATCAAGCCAGTGTGAGGTTAAGCATTCCAAACAGTAATCCAATAAAGTCCCATTAATCCAAATGGCCGCAGAGAAACCGCTCAGATGAAAGTGCACTAACTAGACTTGGCATCTTTTGCATGAGTATAAAACACAGTTACAAGCGCACACACATCATTTAACAGACAAACACACTCCCCATGCATTCATGCATTTACCAGAGACTTACACAGCCAGACAAAAGACAGTGACACAAGGCACCAGGACATGCTGAGGCACACGTAGTCACAAAAACAATAAGAACCTGCTTGTTTCTCCATGTAATCATAAAAATGTATAGCTTTATAAACTGATGCCAATTAAACATGAAGATTGCACTTTCCAATCTCACAAAGTGTTTAATGGAGAGCTGAGAGTGTGTTGCATGTCCTCCCTTCAGTGGCATATTCAGCAGCAAATCTCTCCGTTTCCTTCACTTTATCAGTGAAAAAGCAGCACATAAATAGTCCAGTTCCACCACAAATTACTGAATGTTTAGAATTATAATATGCATTTATATAATGTTTATCAGATAACGACAGTAATGTAAAACTAGAGTACAATACCTTCTTTAACTCATTAACTTTAGAAGTTGTTTGAGCCTTCAGACCTCAGGGCCCTCTCTAGTGGAGCGGGTATTACAGGCTCATGCTCTGCGGCCAAACATTGTTCAAACCTGAAGAATTTTATTTGGAATTCTAGTGGAGATTCCAAAGTTTCCAAAGATACCAAATGTGTCAGGCTGTATTTTGGGAGTGTTTAATGCTTCTCTTCACAAAATGTGTGGTTGTTCTCTGTTCCTAATCAGAGGTGGGAAAGTTAACAAGTAAGTTCATCCACATTTTTAATGCCTTCTCTCTGGTACAAGTAAAGAATTCATACCGGGAGTGTGTTCTAACACCATGGTTGTGCTTTATAAGTGGAAAGACTTTGACAATGAACCGGTTGGTTTGGCAAATCCACATCTGGTTAACTTCACCAGTACAATGAAGTGCTGTGTCTGAGGTGATGTCCATAAAATGAAGAACAAGAACTACATGATTTGAATGCTGCATCTATTAAAAAGGTTTTGGGGCCGAATAGTCACAGTAAACATCTCATAGCCTCAATGAAGAGCTAGAACAAACTAATAGCGAATACACACCTGAGCTGCTGTATCAGGTTTAGTTAGGTGTGCCTAATAAACTGGAAATGGATTCTGTTTCAGACCTAAATGTAAGAGGTCAGTAGTAAGGTAGTTACTTTTTGTTTGCCTAAACACACTTACATGCTTGTTAATGATCACAAATACAATCTTTCTCCTCACACATACAAACATCCCTTTCATTACTTCTCTTCCAGGCAGCAAGCAGTGAAACTTGCATTGCACATGTCTTGTTTTTATTTACTGAGTCGTAACTCAGCGTGAGTGGAACTCTTGCACCTGTCTGAGCATCACTTTATATCCCAGTAAATTTCGCCTTCCTATAAAACAGCAGACAGACACTTCATGGCCGAGCAGGAAGTTGCGGCCTGACATCTCAACCTACACATACCAGGTTCATTTTATTTAAAAGCATCTCTGCGTGAGCCCTTTAGAGGAGCATTGTGGGTATAACTGGAATAATCAGTAACAAAAGTGGCGTGGAGAGTAAGTGGGAGGAAGAAGGAATGAAAGAAAGAAAAAGGGGAGCTGTGGTTTAATACTTAAACAAAGAAATCACTTGGCGGCGCCTATTGTCGAGAGATCTTTCATTTACCATCAAGGGGAGGGCTTTGACAGCAACCTGAATGAGCGGATGGAAAGGGGGTGTGTCTCTGTGTTTGAACTGTGACCCAAAGGTCAAGCACCCCTTGGACGCCCTTGTAAAGGTACACCTTTGTACACACACCGAAAAGCACACAAACTGTCACAGACGACAACATACACACTGGAGTGCACTCATTCACGCTTGAGCGATCGCACGCCGACAGACAAACACGCACAAAGGCAGACACACATTCTTGCAGTCTCTCTGCGCGGCTTTAAAATGCAGTTTTCCCGGCACACACACCATTTTCCCTTTGGACTCGTTCCAGTATCAAGGGACAGCGTGACTGTGTAAACTTCTCTCTGATTGTTTAGCCTGGCGGTCACGAAGATATAGAGCGAATGTCCAAGATACTGCCATTTACCTCCGCGTCAGTGCTCAGATACGTCAGCGCTCGGAGGTCTGCAGGGGGCTTTAGTAACTCGCCTGAATTTTGACCATGTATGGAGATGTGAATTTGTAACATAAGTCTCTTTAAAGCCTTAAAACAGCAGATGCCCAAAATAGTAAGGGCTGTTTATGCAGGTTAAACTTTATTAGCTGCTCTACAGTACAAAGAAAGTAATTATATGTCTTGTCGTGCTGTTCCATTTATTCTCTATGTTGAGAGGACCTTTGTAGTTCCATTTGTTCATGTGTGGTGGAAATCTTGGAAAGGGTCCAAATCTCTCAAGTATTCTGTAAGTTTATCAAACAAGGTAAAGAAAGCTTTCTCAAATGAAATGCATGCTGGGAACTACGGAAATGGGGTTACAATAGCTGTGACTGGAAAGGATCCCTGTTCCCACATTTGTATCACCATATATAATGAGATTTGTTTGCTGCCCTAATTAGCAGAACGCAGAAAATCATTGTAAACAGATGAAGAGAATTTGGATACTTTCCAAGGTTCAGTCAAGACGAAGACAACCCCGTCACAGTCGAGCTGCCCGGCAACGCACTGGCTCTGAAGTGGAGATCGAGCCCTGCCACAGCCTGTGTTCACTCTTCAGCTGTTTTCAGACCACTTCAATTATACTTCATGTGGTCTTCTTTTAGCTTATCATTTTAAATCTATGGGCATGAGCTGAAGACAAATTGTATATCTATTGTACATCTCTGTCAGATGTGACTATTTCATTTTGTGATGGATACAAAGCAAATTTATGGGCATCATAACTGAACCACATTAGGTATCTACATGTAATAAATCTCAAGTTTTAAGTAACCACAGCAGCAGTCTAGTTCTGCTGCACTGGAGCCACTGGGCTTGATTAGCTTCCTCCAGAGCAATTATTAGAAGAATCTTAATTACTGACAAACATTCTCTCTCTGTGCCCAGATTGCCTGACCTTCTGCATTTCCAAGAGTAATTCCTTGGATACTCACATCATGGTTAACATATATGAAAGGCTGGCGTCCTACATTTCCCAAAATGACTTTCAACATCAGCGAAGGCATGAACAAAGGTCCATGGTCATACTGGTTATATGAAGAGAGAGAAAATGGTTTAAAATAAAGAAAGTAAAGTAAAAAGTAAAAAGAAATAGTCAGTGAGTGAGTAAGGAGTGCTGCGCTTGTATTGTCTTCAAAGGAAGAGACCACTCTCCCTTCTCTGTCAGAATAAATCTTTTTTATTACTTTATAGCTGCCTGGTGTTGTTCTTTTCCAAGCTTTTTAGGTTACAAAGAAGGTTTTCTGCCATCTGGTGATTTTAAATTTCTTACTCTGGCAAACTGTATGAGCTGATCTGTGACTGAAATGTTCAAGTTCCAGTAGCCGTCCATGAAGGGCCGTGATAGGCGCTATAAAGTCAGGGTAAGCTTGGCACTGCCTGGGTGATACACTCATCATGCCTGAGGTGTTGAGGTCAGCCCTCTCTGCAGGTCAGTCAGCTTTTTCCACACCAAACTGGGAAAACTATGTCTTTATGGGCCTTTTCATATTATGTTCGCACCATTTATACACATGAGAGGGGCAGGATGTTAAAGCCACACTTCAATATAAAGCAATGCAGAACAACACCACCCACCATGACCTAAATAATAAACATAAAGTAAAATGACATGTCTGACAGGGTCAACAAAAAGTGAAGAATTATAAGATTTCAGAGCTGTTCTTTGGGATCACATTAAACTGTACAGGTGTATTTAATGTTGTGGCTGTGCTTGGTGTGTGTGATGCACTAAGGGAACTCCTGAGCTCAAATCATGAAACACACACATTTTGGCCATGTGGTGTGCTTGGACTACCTGGCTAATTGCCCCAGAACGTAAAGTTTGTCAGAACCAATCACCTTTTTGGCTCTACTGTTTTTCCTGTTGCAATCCACAAAAGCAGAAGGCCATAAAAACGAGCCCTGTATGGAGCACTGTGAGGGTAACGTAAAGAAAAAAGTGTAAGGGGAATAAGCATGATTAATGAGACAGAGAGAGGCGCTCTGTGTCTACTCCTTGCTCCCCTCCTGTGGTGATCTAACGTCCTGTCCCTCTGACTGTACATGAGCCTAAACAGATCTGCAGTCCACCTGCATCCAGCCCCGAACCCGTCGCTCCTTCCCCTCTCTCTCCCTCTGTCGCTGTCTGGAGCTGACGGGATGACGTGCAGCTCTGACATTTTGGCAGGAGATGTGTCGGACAGCCCTGGGTCCTCCTGAGCCCGCCTTAAGACCCCTGCTGGATGCCTTCACTTCATTCAGCAGCCTTCCCCACTTATTGAATACTTCACACATCTGTCAAAACAGATCAATTGAGTTCAAACAGATGTCAGAGGGGCAAACCGCATTGCCACGGGCCAACACATTCTTTTCTCCGATGCGTCACTTTGTGTGTGTGTGTGTGTGTGTGTGTGTGTGTGGTTTGTGTTCATGTGTGCCACAGCCCAGCCATGTGGACTCCTTCACAGCCTACTGGTTTCAGCAGGGGGAAGGCATTTAAGGACCCAGGCCCCCTCTTCTCTTCTGCTGTCAGTCTGTCTTTTCTCTTGTCATGTTGCTCCGCCCCGCCCTTTCTCACTCTTTCATCCCCTCTTGGCTGCTCGGGCTCTCACTCTCTCTTCTGTTCCTTTTTACTGTCTTTTCTCTTGTCCTGCCAGTTGTCCCGTCTTTGGTCTTCCTTGTATTGTATGATCTCCTCGCATTCCTCTCACTCTCTAAAACAGCCACTTTGTTTTGTTTTTTCTCTTCTCTTTGCCCCTCCTCCTCTTGACTTCTTATCACTCACTTCATCTGTCAAATTTCCCCCCAATTTTCCCTCCTTAGCCCTGTGTCCTCCCCTCTGTATGCCTCCCACTGTCTCTCGTTAACAGTAGCCAACAGTTGGGCTTCATCGTGCAGCACAGAGAGCAGCCATCCACATCCACATGACTCAGGCGGCGGCAGCAGCACACTGTCCTCTGATGTGGAGAGAAACCTGATAGAAGCTCATATTGTAGGAGCTCAACTCTCAGAAGCCCGGCCTGCCTCGCACACACACACATACACACACACGCTAAGTACAAACACATGCAGGCACGAAGGCAGACACATACCACATGTGGGAGTTAGACTCTGTCACTCATTGACTCAGACACACTTGTGACCCCTTTTATGAACACAAACACATTATCAACCATTCAGTTTGCCAAAACATCCCCATTCATTTTATTTACAAGAACACACACATATCTAGCCATAGAGGTGGAGAGGGGGGGGGTCTCAGGCAAAAGCTCAGTTACATGCTAATAACACACTATGCGGCCGCGACAGCACAACATACATGTGTTGGCTCATTGACAGTATTAACAGCTTTATGAGCAGGGACTCCAGCAGCCACCACTGATTTACCACCAACCGTTTATCAACAGTCGCTGAGAACCAAATGATTTCCTCTCTGGCCCATAAAAAGAGGGATGGGTGGTAGTTTGGGAATCCTAAATCAGAGTCACTCAATTTAAAATTCCAAGATTATTGTCAGTCTTCTGGATGATGTCATACGTTCTGTATCCTGGCAACCTGTCACTCCCCACAGAGTCCATTCACCTTCACTTGTCTGGAAGATGCCGCCAAAATGATAAACTCCCCTTCCGACGAGGCCGGAGCGGGGGCGCTCTGAGAAACTCGGGGCCCCCTCCAGACTTTTCACTTGGGGTCCTGAAACAGTAAATATCTGTAATCCCTGTAAGCCCACAGCTCGGGGGCCCCTTGAATCATCAACAAGCCCACTCACCCATCAGACCCCATTCAGAGAAGGGCCCCCACAGAGCAACAGAGCCAACCACCAATAAGATATTTCCTCTGCCTGTGAGAGTTTACACCATGCTTACTCCTGCATGAGCTGCACTCCAAGGAAACAGGACTTCATCGCTGCTGGTTATTATGTCATTCTGAAGTTGACTCACTGTCTAAACAGAACTTATACGTTCAAACACATCACAGCGACTTTCATCATCATCAGCCCATTACTTTTTTAATTCATCTATTAATTATTTTCCACTTTTGATTTTTCAAGAACCCAAGAGAGACTTTTTTTCTGTCAGTCCAAAACACACAGATAAATAAATACTTTCTCAACTGTTTCAGCTCTGAAATCTTTCCCATTTTGTTAGGAGGGACCCACTGCGAGCCTCTAAAGGACCCCTTAAGGTCCCCGGACCATACTTTGGGAACCGCAGAACAGGCTGAGTTAAATCATAATTATTAAAGTTTTGATCTGCAGCTCTTTCTGTTTTCCTTTTGGCCCTGGTTCCGACCACAGGTGGGGTCGGCTCACCTGTGTCTGCTGGCCGCCCTCTGTCCGCTCTGCATGCTGGACTCCGAGTATCCGAGACCCCGACCGAGCCGGGCCAGCGCCAGGACCAGCAGGCAGAGGAGCGCCTGCATCCTCCAGTCCGGTCTGCGGGCTGCACGCACACAAATGGCATGAAACTCCAAAGCCTACTGTGGAAAAGTCCTCCCCGGTGTCTGTCCGTCTGTCTGTCTGTCTTCAGGGACGAGGACGGTGGACAGCCATGACGTCACAGGACGAGGAGCTCCCACAGGGTCCAGTCAAGTGCACGTGAGGGAGAGAGGAGAGGACTGAGAGCTGCACAGCACAGAAGCTAAGTTTCCTGTCAGACTGCAGGAGAGCTCATGCCAGCACAGGGTCTCTCTCCCTCCCCCCTCCCTCTCTCTCTCTCTCTCTCTCTCTCTCCTCCCTCTCTCCCTCTGCCCTCATGTACACTGGACATTTTCACTCTTTCTCGAAGTTTAAGCTCAGCTCATTTCAGTTGCACTCAGCTGAGACTGCTTCCCTGGCACAACGTGGTCATTTAGACCTTGCCAGAGCAATTTCACAACAAAATACCAGCAAAGACCAGCCAAAACAAGCAGCCCCCAGTGTTCAAGTTCAAAAACAGGTGGAATTTTTTAAGGGATGGTGTCCAATGTGGGAACATTTCACATATTTCATGTTTGAGGTTTCATTTTCTGTGGTGGGATGATAGGCCCATTTATATTGCTGTTACTGGGAAGCATGTTTTTTCAGAGTCATCCATCCATCCATCCATTTTCTAACTCGCTGTATCCTGCACTCAGGGTCACGGGGGTGCTGGAGCCTATCCCAGCTGTCTTAGGGGTTACACCCTGGACTGGTCGCCAGTCAGTCGTAGGGCCACATACAAGACAAACAACCATTCACTCTCACATTCACACACTA
>JAVQJZ010133788.1:0-11583 GCA_036025355.1 Leiopotherapon unicolor | reverse complement strand
ACTTTATAATGATTCATTAAGTTTGAACATTTACTTCCTTGTTGTATAGGAGCTTTCTGAGTATGATATAGCATTATTCTTTGATGTTAATTTAAACAAAAATTACCTTAACTTCTTTGTTTCTGTTGCTGATAAGAGCAACATCACGGAGAGGAATGTTTTTAGTCACCACATCCTCTGTTTAGATATCACAAAACACAAGTCACATGCACGCAGGGCACAGCACAGCACAGTGTTTTTCACATCACCCAGTTTCACAGATCACAGTCATAAGAGCACTAGTATAATGAGTAACATTAACACTGCTTAAGTTCCATCGTACTGTCTCATGAAATCCTGCCAGTGAGCCAGCCATGCACTGTACCGGGGACTTATTATTATTGTTATTAATTACACCTGTGCTTTTCTGACATGTAAAAACTGCTGCTGTGAAAAACGCCTATTGCTGTTCTGTTTAGGTCCTCCAGAGGCCTTGAACCAACGCTGACATTTCACTTACTGTATCAACACCTGCTTTTTCTCTTTTAAACTATGCGGTCAGAGGGTTTTTTTTTTGTTTGCATCAAAGCTGAAGGACCAACCAGACAAACCCCATGTGATCCAGACCCTCAGGGGCCACGCAGGCTACACATGTTAGATGTGTTGGTTTTTCAGTTTCATTATGTGTAACACTGCATAACTCAAGTACAAGCAATTTGAAATTTTAAGACTTCATTATTTAGTTTATGTTGTATACATATTGTACATAATACAAAAATAAATTTTGATTTAATCATATTACCACAGAAGAATTAACACACATAACACCTGAAATCAGGTGAGGCGAATCCAGCATAGGAGTACTGTGAATGAATGGATGTTAATAGTTAATGTGCGCTCCAGGACATCTTAATCCAGCCATGACTTTGTACAGCTGGTGAGAGCTTTCATCTCTCTAGCTATGAAAAAGCATATTTATTTACTGCTATTAATTACTGAAGGTGCCAGACCAACTTAAACCATCATAGACAGATGTGACTTATTTTTCAGTTTTTTCATGCACGTCAGGTGTCCAGAGATGCAGATGAGTGACAAGAAAAAAAAAAGACAAAAAAGGTACAAATGAGGTACAAGTGTCTTAGTAAGCTGCTGTGCCACCACAACAGCTTCAGTGCTCTGTGGCTTTGTAATCTTTGAACCCTTGGAGGGATAAACACCATTCTTTAAAGGAAATTCCCTCATTTGATGTTTTTTTGATGATGGTGGTGCAGAGCGCTGTCTAGCATGTTGCCCAAAATCTCTCATAGGTGTTCAGCTGGGTTGAGATCTGATGACTGTAAAAGTCACAGCATGTGATTCATAATATTTTCACCCTCATCACACCATTCAATGACCCCTCCTGGTGTGAAATGTTCTGGTTTTTCCTTAAATTTAACACATTTCTGTCTGTAGGAACACTGCAGCTCCCCCTGCTGTACAAAATGTCACAATATACATTTGATGCATTCTTCTTTTTTTTACTGTGTTTTACTGCAGTTGCATTTTATGCCAGCTGGAGCTGTTCAATGATTTATTAATGTTTCTATTTCTACCAGAAAACCACGTGACCCGTGAACGTCTGTTAAAGAAAATTGGATTTCATTATATAGTTATATAGTTTTGTGGTTGCATAAATATATCTGCTGACTTTCCTGTTAGGACTGGACAATTTGTGCATGAAAACGAAAACACACACACACACACACACAGAGGAAAAAACAAAACAGGAAATTGAATAAACCCAGTGACGTCATAGGAGAGCGCCTCTGTTGGCCTGCGAAATGGGCTCGACTCCTGAGCCTTGATTTCTCCAATTGTCCCTCCTGCTGTGTCCAACTTTTGTTCCTATGAAGACGAGCCCGTTCGCGATGACATGTGGAGGTAGGTCCACACGCCCCGGCGAAGCAGGGCGGGGGGCGTCTGTTAATGGACACCCTGCCCGTGTTTCCATGGTAGTGGTGAGCCGAGCTACATGTAGCTGTTAGCCGCGGCGCTAACTAGCCGGAGGCTCCTGTGACACATTATAGTGGGAAATAAATGGCCTCGTATAAAGGTGGCTGCCGTTTGAGCTCCCCTCTTGCGTTCAGTTTTAGTGTGCGAGGTGTCATGCGTCCAGTTTGATGTGTTTAACGGGAATTAAGGACTCCCAAGTTGCTAGCTAACTTTAGCCAAGTCAGGCAGCAGCTATCGGTGAACACAGTTACTCTGAAGTGAAGAGTGGCATCAGCAAAACTCTGACTCTTGATCACATTTATAAAGCAGAAATTTCACATCAAGTGCTGCACAGGGCGGGTTTCGTTTCAGGAAGCAGCTTTACTGAGTTTTCTGGAGTGAAACCAGGAACCTACTCGAGTCTGGACTGATGTGAAAAAAAAAACAGTTTCAAGTGTAAGTTTGTGATCCTGCTTCCTGGAAACACGCCCAGTGCCATCAGCTCGTGTATAATCAGCATGTTTGTTTACCTCTGCTGAGTCAGGTGGGACTTTACACCACCACCTGAACTATCTGTAGGAAAGAGAAAAGGTCACAGCTGGACTGTACTAAGCTACATGTCAGAGTAAAGATGCACTTTTACAAACTCATTTCTTGGCTGTAATGTCAGATCATGATAGATTGTATTTTAGCTTGATATACGTGCTTGCTGCCATGGTGAATTTTAATAATTCAGATGTTTGAGAGTGTATTATGAAAAAGTCCTTATGAGCCTTATATTGGTTGATGATTAATTTAAACTGCTCTCCACGCAAGCTTTGCTCAAGGTTGCACAACCTAATATTAAAATCTTAGTAGTAAGTGAGTAAATTAGGCTCAAAACATCTGGAAAATGTCAGTTTGGTGGAACAATGCAGCCAAAAAGTTGTTGCATTGTTTTGCATATGAAAATATATGTAAAAATTTCACAGCTTTAAAGAGGAGTTGGTCAGACGCATATTGGTTATACACGCTGGGGTCTCTTTATTAGGTACATCGATACAGGCTGAGGCAGTTGAATCAGAAATAACAGTGAACAACTGGATGTAAATGGGTCAGCATGTGAATTGGTGGGAATTATAGGTCTGACGAGTGACTCTTATAATATTAAAATGTTGCCCTCTCTTACAATGCAAACAGTGCAACTATGCAACAAGTGGTATAATGTTTTTCCAGGGAACATTGCTCTTTAGTGTAAAGAACAGAGAACAAATGTGTCTAAATACCTTAATTAGTTTTTACAACACAGCAGTAAATCATATTTTGTCATTATTCGCTGCTTTATTAAGTGGATTTGTGCAAGCTGTAATGAATTGCTGTGTGTGAGTGTAGTCAGCCTTTCTAACACTCTCAGCAACATGGACATGTGAGCCATCATTCAAATGGTAAACAGCCCTACACTGGAGAAAGAGAGAAGTATGTGCAGTAAAAGGAGACACACAAACTTAGATTGATATCCTTGCATAGAAAATCATTCGTCTTTTACAGTCTCTCTGCAGTGCTTAAATGAGTATGGCAGCACCAATAATGCTTTCCATTTGTGGTTCATGTTGTCTTCATGTTTTCATCTGATCTGACATCTTTATAAACCATTTCAGTACTGATGCGATGTCCTTATTGTTTGGTTGTTTTCTTCCAGGTGAATTGGCAGACGAAGCCAGCCAGGTGATTTCAAAACTGGTTCCTGTGCGGGCTGACAGGCTTGCAAGTTTCAGTTCCTGTGCAGTGCAGTAAAGCTACTAGCTTGGGTCAGAGGACTGCAATGAAACCAGCTCAGGAGCGCAATCAGGAGTGCCTGCCTCCTAAGAAGAGGGACCTCCCAGTTAGTAACAGCAGTGGAGCCGGAGGGACAGGAGGAGTTGGGGCTGCAGGAGGAGGGGGAGGCAGTGGTGGCGGTGGCGGTGGCGGTGGCGGCAGCAGCATCAGTGGAGGTGGTAATACTGCTGGTGGTGGTGGTATTGGAGAAGATGAAGTTGTTTCCATCCAGAACTCTGCAGCCAATGACACTCAGGGAGGGACCCCATCTGGAGAGTGGATGCGAGCTCAGCCGGGGCTTCATTATGGAGTGGATAATTCTGATGGCATACCGGCAGTGCCCGTTGACCAGTACAGTATGCTCTACAAAGTGGCTCTTCCATCTGTTACCTACTCATCTACTAGTCTTCACCCAGTGTTAAGCCACATCTCTCCAGCTTACACTGTACACTCTCCCCTCCTCCAGCATCCAGGCCTAGCCTATCCCCCTCTTGGTTACGCCCAGATCCCTCATTCCTCCCTGCAGTTTGTTAGCTCCCCATATGCAGCAGTACCGTACGCTCTACCCCCTGGCTTTGTCCCAGGATCATTAATCTCTCCCTCAGGCACCATTCCACAGCCCCATGCCGTGTCCCACCTTGTCCCCTATCCATCAGTCATACAGGAAGGTGTTGTCTCCCCACCTCCCCAGGCCCAGGTAGCTGCACACACCTTTGCCAAAGTTGCAGCATCCAGTGGCGTCCCGCTGATGCTGCCCTCAGAGCAAGCTGCCCAGCAGCACCTAGGTACTGTGGGAGTCCTGCCTGCAGCAGAGGTCGGCTCTCGTGCAATGCCAGTCTTCTACCACCCTCAGGGCGCCAGGGCTGCCACTGCCACCAGAGACGCCCACAGTGCCCAGCAGGAGAATGAACCAGAGATGAATGGAGGCGACAAAGAACAAGGAGCCAGAGAGGTTGTAATAGACTCATCCTATACTGCCAGAAATGTACGTTTGCTGCAGGTAACACCCAGCTCTGCAGCCCAGGAGCACAGCCATGACAGAGGACCACAAAGCCGAAGGCTGGAGGAGAGTAGCTCCCCAGGCCAGCGCAGCACCCCAGACAGCGACCTGGAGGTGAGACACACTGACGCCTTCCTAATATGAGTTATGTTTTCCTGTTTATGTAAATGTAAAGCTCTTCACATGCTAAATGCAATGATTAAAATACAAGATTGAATCTAGATTGTTAAAATAGTCTCCTGAACAGGAAATGCATTACGTTAGCACACATCCTTCAGACTCTATAGTATAACTATAAGTATAACAGTATAACTATATATATTATAGTATAATATCTATTTCATATTAATCTATACTATAATTCTACTATATATAATCTATAATATATAATTTATAATATATAAATATAATATATAAATATATAAACGCTGTGCAATTTGTGTTTGCATTGAGATGCAGAGTAAAGCCCTCAGCACAAGGGGGACGAAAGTACACTGATTCCTTAATAAATAAGATAAGTCACTGTGAGTAACTGCAGACTATCTTGGGCTTTTTTAGGAAACGTTTTAAAACAAGGAAATTGAGAATGAACAGTAATTTTGTGACATACTGTGAATGGCCTCATGATGATGTATATTTATTAAATCACAGATATTTCATAAAGAAAAAAGAAACATTTGAAAGCCTTGGTGGAAATTTTGCCACCAGCTATTTTTTATGTTTTTTTTTTTCATTATTTAAAGCAGTCAGATTAACACTCTGTTCCTTTAATCAACTCCCAGGTGCAGCAGGTGGTTGGCCGATTGGTCTCTTCTGGCCAAGGTGGTAGTAGTGGACTGCGGAAAGAGGTGTCTTTTGCTCCCTTGAACCTCTCTCAGGGTGCCCAGAGAGCCAGAGACGCCCATGCAGAGAGCACGGGCGTAATATCTGGCCGGACTGCGTACGCGGCCCAGTCTGTGAGTTACAATGACCCCCGAGTGAGCGGTCTCCAGCAGCAGCCAGGACAGCCGGGCCACACTGTCATGCTTGCCAACGGACAACCAGTTCTCGTTCCCCTGGAGTATCATCTGCAGCATCAGCCCCAACCGCCGCAGCAACACTACCCACAGGCTAACAATGCCTCAGCCAGCCATGCCTCTACCACCATGGCCTCCTCTAACCCAAGCTTTAAAGCCTCTGATTCTTCAGCCAGAGTGTGCCTCCCTGAAAGGGCGGAGCCAACCACGGCTCAGCAACAGCTCCCCCAGCAGCCTCCTCTCCAGGTTACAGCAGATGTGTCTCAGGCCTTAGCTTCAAGCCTCGCCCCTGCCCCGGCTCCCTGCAACCCATCACACTTCATGAAGGGCGCCATCATCCAGCTGGCTACCGGGGAACTGAAGCGTGTGGAGGACCTGCAGACTCAGGACTTTGTGCGCAGCGCTGAGATGAGTGGCGGGCTTAAGATAGACTCCAGCATGGTGGTGGACATCCGCGCCAGCCAGCAGAAGCCAGGTCTTGTGACACTTCACTTTACCGTGGGGGAGCAGCAGAGCAAAGTGACCATTGACGTGCCCCCAGAGCATCCATTTTTTGTGTTCGGCCAGGGCTGGTCGTCCTGCAGCCCGGAGCGCACAGCCCAGCTCTACGGCTTGGCTTGCCATCACCTGCAAGTAGGAGACGTGTGTGTGTCCATCACCCTGCAGCAGCAGCTTCAGCCGCAGCAGCAGCAGCAGAAACAACCACAGCACCATCATTCACAACAGCAGCAACAACAACAACAACAACAGCTACAACAACAGCAGCAGCAGCAGCAGACCCTGTCCAGGACTTTGAGCAAAACCAATGCTACATCAGGACCTGGTCACCAGCTCATGGGGCCTCCTGCGCCCCAGCAGTCACGCCCTCAGTCTTATTTCAGGCTAGACCGCATCCACAGAGAAAGACAGAGGGATGGAGAAAAAGATGTGGTCGATAAGGAGGAAGCCACACATTTTGGGGTTGTTGGGCACTCTGAGTCGCCCGTCAGACCAAGTAGGACCTCAGCAGAGCATCCGAGGAGCCAGAGCAGTTACCACTTGCACACAGAGGGCTCTTTTGCAGGGACGGGTATGGGAGCAATGCAGGTAGCTCTAGGTGCTTCTCAGCGGCGCTGGTCCTCACCTGGCCTCCAAAGATACAATATGAAGGGAGACGAAGGGCCGCGCCCCCAGTTAAGCGCCTCCGGCCACACAAGGCCCTCTTTCATTCCCCAGGAGGTCAAACTGTCCATTGAGGGGCGCTCTAATGCAGGGAAGTAGCATCACATTTGGTAGCAACTATAGAGGAGACTGCCACGAGTAAGAATGAGTCTGAAAAGGAGAGAAAGAGGAAACAAAAAAAGAGTGCGAATGTAGCCTCAGAATGTTTGAGATTTTGCACACCTAGAACATACAAAAATACAAGATCTTTGTCTATCTGGTGAGAAGTTCTGGTTTGGTTTGGTTTGATTGTCACTCAGCCAAAGGATACGAGCGGGTGGTTTCCCAGCCAGCTAAGGTCTGACAGGGACACGAAAAGCTGAGTAGAAAAGTATGTAGCTGATGAAATGCCTATCGCAGCCCTTACACACTGCATTTCTCTTACTCCCTCCCTCCTCTTGCCGCCACTTCCTCATACCCACGCTTGGAGGTCACCATCGCGTTCAGAACACTCTCTTGCTTCCTTTTTGACCAAACCGTCTCTTTGGAAGACCACGGACTACGAAGAATGTGTCTGTAGCACGCACGGCTAAGCTACCAACTCTGCAGGTTGTGATGTAATTTAAAGGATCACAGCCAGTGATCTTTTATCTTCTCCATTCCTAAGATCCTGTTTCCTTCAAAAGCATTTACCCAAAAAGAGAAAAAAAGGAAAAAAGAGGAGTGGAGTTGCTATCATCAGCAGCTCCTGAGGCGATGTTGGCACTGTTGACGCTAACTGTCAGTGTATGTTACATTATGTTTCTCCGGCAGGAGTCTAAAACCTCCTTTGTCAGCAGAGATACTCTCTCGGCCTGCAAAGAACGGGATCCTCTCTCAGGCCAAGTGTGGCGCGGCCCGCTTGTCTTACAATCGAAATAGTGAGAAATCAATCAGTCTGTCTTTTCAGCAATCAGTTTCCACCCTTAAAAAAAAAAATCTGCTTTTATAACACACCATCATGCTCGCTGGTTTAGGCTGAGAGCCCTAACGTGTGTGTGTGTGTGTGTCTTTGTGTGTTTGCATAAATGCTGCAGATTGGAATAACGCTTTGTTCTCTGTGATAACTAGAGATAACTTGCATTCCACTATCATCAGTGAGAATATTCTCCCCCTCCCCACCCCCTCTTCCTATACCTCCGCACAGACTGGTGACTTTTAATGCAAACAGCACGATCAACGGAGGAGGCTGGCGATCATTTCCAAAGGCACCTGTGGAAGTAAACCAGAGACATTATGCTGTCACATCACTGGCCGTGGGCCTCTTTAGTCCCCCAAACCCCCTTCCAGCCCCCTGCACCTGACGAAGCAGACGTTTTCCTTGTTGAGAAACCCCATGTGTGAGTGAGACTTTCTTTGTCCTCAACTTACTCTTTGCTCAGTTACCAAATTAAAGCAATAGTTTTTTTTCCAGCACGCTGCTGTATTTCTCTCCCCCAGGAATCTCTCATCACACGGTCTTTTATATCTCTACACTTCTGAGGCGTAAGCTCTGACCCTCTTTTAGCCCCAACGTTTAATGACGATGCACTATTTTGCCATCACTTTTCATCAAGGCTTCAGTATTTCTACATAAGGAAAGCATACCTTTGACGAGTTTCTCAAAAAATCACTGGAGGTGAAGTGGAAGTGCTTCTCTTTGATTCTCCATCTCACTGATGATTTTTTTCTTTTGTATGGATTTACTCAAGTGCATCTCCAAGAAAGGCTTGACTCTAATTAAGTTGTGATCATTATCAAGTTATTTTCTGTTCTGTCTTTTGTTTCAACATATATGGTCCTTTGCTTTTGTACTAGGATACACTTTATCCAGTGGATCTTAAGATTGTCTTGTGTTGCACATAGAAAAATGTCACTCATTGACTTCACACTGACCTTTTTAATAGGAATCACAATACAGTAGATTTTTTTAATGAAGGGAATATGTTTGAAGTATTGTTGTTGGTGTTTTGTGGTGTGTGAGAAAGAGAGAAAAAAAACTGACTTGCATTTTTAACTGTTTACAAATTAGCCAAGACGAATGCTGCAGTTTCCTCCTTCTGACAGACGTTTTCTTATTCTCGTCTCTGAAATCCAAAAATCCAAAAGGGTGAAATTGAAAATAAGTGCAATTAGACCACACATAAAATCATCCAGAGGTTTATAATCAGACAGCATTCCTCACACAGACATTCCCATCACAAAGTGTAAATCACACATTGCTAGTTTTCACGTTACATTTCCTTTCATCGTCATTTTGTTACATGCTTGTGAATTTTGTGTCCAACGAATGTGTTGGGGCTTTAGCCCAGACATTTGTGTGTGCATGCGTGTGTCTTTCTGTCCTCTCCAACTCTCAACTTTCACGTTGAGTGGAGCCCTAAACCCCTCGCGGTTCACTGAGTATACAGCCTGACCTTCTGTCGGCAGGCGGAGGGGCCACGAGGGAAGCATCACGCCGAGCGTCGTGGAGAGGGCCCAGTAGACTCTGAGCTTAAAGGATAGCCTGGCAGTCTGTCTTATAACACTTCTGTCCTGCCCACAGAGTTATTGGTTGCTCGTTCCTGCCATCCAAAGGCCGTACAAAGAGTCCTTCCTGATGCTTTTCCAGTTTAAGGGATACGGGGAACAACTGACAGCCATTATTCTGTCTAATAATGCACTTCAGGCTGATGTGAGGCTTTAGCAGTCGGTTAGGCAAATCACTCGAGTATCTTTCAGAGTTACATGTGTTGCAGTGCACAGCTGGCTCTTTTTTTGACTGGTCCTCCATTGTAGCTCAGCGGGCAAGGCTGCTCCGTGCTGGATTTTGTGCCCCATCCCATCACTTAAACTGGAATCACGTTAGGAAGGGACCTCTTCAGGTGGGAATCGGTGCAGACTCAATAACTGGTGGACTAACAGGGACAAGTTAGCAGGCCTATCCTTTAAAAAAGCTTTGTAATGGGAAACTCAGAAAATAATTTCACTGCAGTTAAAAACACATCTTAACATCAGAAGCTTTTTTCATGCTGTAAGCAATATACATAATACCTGAAGACATTTCATGTAGTCTTGGCGTTTTCTATGCAGTAAACTCAGTGTTGTACCCTTCATTGTCTTAAGTACAGCTCTCTGAAGCAGTCGGGCAGGTTGGCTGATGCAGTCATTTCACAATGATGTCTGGTTATAGGAGTTTTCCTTTAAAACTGTTCTATAGTTGTACGAACCAGTATTTTCGCTTTGCTACGTTCCTACACATAGCACATCAGTGAACTTTTTGCGATGCCTCACACTCGGAGCCAAAATAACTCAAAGGACGAGTGTCACACATTTTTTTTTTTTTGTCCTGCATCATTTTGGCACAATTTGCCTGGGCCACTTCAGCGTATGTGTTTTAGGTCAAGATGCATTTGATGGGATATTAAATGGTGCAAGCAGTGCCACCTGTGACTTTACCTCCTGTTAATTCTCACAGCAAGACCATCCTGTGCTACCGTGAGGCTCCTCTTTCGCTTTTCGCCCTCTGCCTGCAGTGCAGCGCACGCCACGTGAAGCAGGAAAGCTCAGCCTCTACCAAGATGTCCAGTGACTCTTATTCTATCACTGATAGTCTGTTGCTGTAAGTAATTGCACTAAATGCCCTCCTTCACAGTGTTGTAAAATGAAAACTGTTGGTAAATTGAAGAGTTTCAACATGTAAAGCACACAAAGTCATGGCAAAATGGCAGGTGTGTGTGTTTCTGTAGATAGATTTTTTTTTGTATAGATAGCTTTGATGATGCTTGTTGATAATGCCTTAAATTCTGCTTTGTACAATGTGTGAAATTGAAATAATGGAATGATGCTTCTGGTAGACTCGGTGTTCCCTTTTCAGGCTGTAAAGAGCAAATCAGAAACGTGGAGCTTTGACACTCTTGTCACGCTCACAAGTGGAAATTTGCATTCAGCTTTTCTCAAAGGGTGTAGGTGAATTCTCTTTGGGCCCCAGACAGTTCAGCCATGAAATCTGCAACTTTTTGTTTGTGTGGTTTTGCCCCCCCCTTTAAAAAAAAAAAAAAAAAAATCATTGATTCCGTTACATTTTTAATACACTCTTTATGCTCATACTCACTTTTAATTCCTGTTTTTTTCAATGTGTGGAAGCAAAGTAAATGCTTCTCTGCACTTTTTACAAGACGATGCCAAGAGACAGAGGGCAGTCCATTAGTTACACACACACACGCAAACAGACAGACATGTTCACATCCGATTTTTTTTTTTTTTTTTTTTTTTTGTTGCACAAGATCAATAGTTTTTTTATCCCTTGAATTAATGGATTGTGTTTGGCGTCTTGTGCTTCGTCCCACTGTCTCTGGACAGCAGGAGGTGGGGTTGAATAAATGGAGACAGACAGGCTGCGTAAATCAGATAGCTCTCCATCGGTGGTAGTGTAATGGTTTATTCTGTTCTGTGACGTTGGCAGTGGGGATTTTTTACTCTGTGTGAAATACTTCCTGTTGTTATTATCCAATCTTGAACCGCAAAAGTGATTTTTAGGACAGTTTTGGTGTTGCTGATGTCAAATTAAATCAGGAGAACGCAAACGGTTAAAAGTTTTAAAGAAGTCTGTGTATTTTCAGATTTGACATTGTACTTTTTTGGCACAAGGTGACACTGCTTTTTATGTGACGTGTAACTAAAAAC
>JAVQJZ010133760.1:0-12946 GCA_036025355.1 Leiopotherapon unicolor | reverse complement strand
TGTTTTCTACATATTTCCATCTTAGTCTGGCAATCAATCTTAGAGTAAGTTTTTTTTTCTTAAGTAAAAATAAGGCCAATTGGATGACAACTTCACTCATTCCATATTATTTCCAAACTGTCTTAAATTAAATAGCTAAAGATGGATATTTTTTCCAGCGTGACCAAAGCATCTCTTAAAGTGCTCCTTTCATCACATGGCACTAAATTTTTTGAGTCCACTGGTGACTCCATCGGTGCAATAATACACACTGACATGCAGCGGCAGGCACGGCACTGTCAGTGAGCTGTCGGGTATCTCTCAGCGGGATGTGACATTCACCTTCACAGCTTTCATATCACCGTGACGACGGTCAGTCTGCATGCCAGCAAAGGGTTACCGGGTTTGACTGACAACTGACTGACTTGTCCTAAAGACCCGAGAGTGTGAGACATAGCAAATATATCCTCGCTAAGCCTTTTAATCCAGAGTTTGGACATTTCTTCTTAAAACTTTCTGGCAACTTCATGTATGTGTTTCCTTTGCAAATAAGTTCAATCTCTTTTACAGACAGAAAGAACTTATTTAATTGATTTTAGTGTAATAAATCTTTAACTTACACATTCTTAGATATTTAGTAAACTCCAGAGGAAACAGGCCAACAAAAAATATTTTTCAGGTATGATAAAGAAATATGTTAGGGCTCTAAATAGGCCATTGAGGTTGGACATTTAATGCAGCAGAGCATGGCGGAGAAAGAGAGACACCCTCATAAGCAATGATGTGACAGTCCATCAGTGAAAAAGGTGTCATGGTCGGTGTATTGGTGACTGGCACAAGGAAAACTGTCGCAGTTTTATATTTGCCATGTCTGCCTCTCGGTCCATCCATCACCCACTGTCCAGCTGTCAGAGTCTGAGGTAACGTGACGTGACTGTATCAGTGTCTGTCTCCAGGATTGCTTTCAGGGTGATGTCATCCATCCCGCCTGTCTGTCATCTGAGCGGCTGTCATAAAAAACTATCTGTCTGACTGTCTGCAGATGTGACTGACAACCAGCCACACTTCACTCTTTGCCAGGGAGGGAATGCCAGATCAGGCTGCAGATTTTCAGCTGGGTTTTTAAGGGATTGTGACTCGAATAGACCCTGAATGACTGTCTGAGCTCAGCGCCTGCTCCGTCGCTGAACATGACAGAAGTCAAAATTTATATTTATTGGAACAAGCACTCCCCTTTTAATTGGATGCATATCAGGCAAGGCTCCCTCCTCTTCATCACTGACAAGCTGTAGAGTCTGATATAAAATCTGCCTCAATGTTCCTCTACAGACAACAACTAACTGTGTCTCTTTAAAAATAAATCATCAAGTATCGTGTGAAAGAAACTGAATATTGCGACAAAATGTGTGCTTAAAGTCACGTCAGCCCGAAAACAGTCATTTCAACATTCAGTTCAAAAGCAGAGGGGATCAAGTTTGCATCTGCATGTGAACAACAACAACATTAACATCTTAACATTGCCTCAGAAAGAAAAAAAAGGATCAACAGGATCACGCCGGGATCACTGGCTGGCCTGCATGTCTGCCTCTGCACGCCTGGCTGTCTCCGGACTGACTGCTGGGTCGGTTTTCTGTGCATCTGTCCATCCGTCTGTCCATCACTCGTGAGGATCAGTAGCTGTCATAAAAGTGCATCTGTCTACTGTCCAACTACATGTTTTTCTGTCATCCATGTTTAACTCAGACAGAATCTTTTAACCAACTATAAGCACTGTACTTTAATATAAATTTGTACAAGAGTAAAATGTTTGTACCTGTATTAATGACAAATGTGAGTAAATTCGTTGAAAAAGAGTTTTCAAGTTAACAGAAAGCATTAATGTGTAAGTATAAAAAGACAAAGGGAGCACAGGAGACAGACAGAAAGCCATATGGAGACATCCAGACAGACAATAGGAGAAAGGAGGCATTAAGAGATGAGGACTGGCTCAGCGGGGTTTGCAGGTCTGGGATTTGAACCTGCTGCAGCAGCTCACCATGCTGTCAGCAAGAGGTCTAACTAGAAGCATTATGTGCTCACACAAGACACACACAGGGCGCTTTTAAAATACCTGACAGCTCTCTGTTTCTGCAGACTTAGGGTATGCTTTAGAAAAAAAAAGAAGCATTTTGTGGGCTACTTTTAGTGTGCGAAGGCTTCCTTAAAATGCTCCTGTTCAAGGTTAAATACCAAGTGTAAACAGTATAATAAATGTTTTATATATGCAGATAAAATAAAAAAAGTGATGAATGAGTCACTTTTTTTAATTTTATGAATGTTTACTTCACAAAAAACTAAAGATGAGAAAATAAAATATATACACATAGAAAGACTAAACTTGCAACTTTTCAAACTCTGCCTTCAGAATAGTTAGTAAAAAGAAATCGTGCATATGTCTCAGCTCTCCGGAGCTCACACAAAGTTACCAACCAATGTCCCTAATACTTTTGGTGTACCCAAATTGCAGCCCGCTCATAAAATGTTCCACACACAAATTGCTCGCTCCATGACTCATTTTATACCATATAGGTGCCAAACACACAGGATGCAACCGTGTTGACATGGAAACGCAACAAACAGACAAACACACACTCGCTTCTGCGGAGTGAAGGAACAAAAAGTCGTGCTCTTGTCATTTTGTTTGGGCAAAAGAGCGAGGAGACGACGTTTTAGAGGGTAAAACCTGCACTGTTTTGCCAAGAAAGCGTTTGCAGCTGCAAAAATAAGCTGCCATTTTCACTGTACGTTATATTGCCATTTGAACTAAAAAGCGGTTTCTATTTTGTAAAGAAAGCTCCTCGTGGTGATCTCAAGGCCTCACAGTGCTACTCACCAACCAGAGTTGTTCAGCTCCTCGATTTTACTTCATTCCTCAATCTCTTCAACTTCTTCCTTTCAAACTTAAACACAAAAACTTCACTTGCTGTACAACTCTTGGCAGATCTTTGCAAAACTCTGGTCTCCCCTGCTCCTCTCGGTGCCTGTCTCTCTGTCTCTGTCTCTCTGTCTGTCTCTATCCAGCTATTCCAGACATGTTTCAGGGCTCAGCCCCAGCCAAATATGGGAGGTGGGCGGTAAACAAGGAAGACAGCCTGTGCGGTCACTGGGCCCTCTGCCCTACTGTACGCCACACACACTCACACTGGAACACACACAAACACTCATACTACATTTAGTGGTTATTCTCAAGGGATCATTATATTCCTATAACACGCACTGCATCCACTGACGCAAAATCCAAGTTAAATATCACCCATCTAATAGCTTAGTAATGAAGACTGTGTAACAATATTTGAGTTGAAGCGGTCATTTGCTGCCGTGCTGTGTGGTTTTTTAGACTTTTTAGCAAATTACAAGCATAAAAAACATCCACTTGATGCACTAAAGATGCTGCATGAATCATTTGGAAACACTTTAATGGCGTTTTCAATCATTCTACTTTACTTTAACAACCGCAAACAAACAAGAGCATTTCTATCTTAAATCAAATTATGTTGTTCGTGCCACTTTTCAAAATTAAGAGCAAAATCGTCTGCCCTGGCATCTCTCCAAACGTTTGGTTTCTTGCTTTTATTTGACAGTAGAAGAGAAACGCGTTGGAGGTGACGTTTCTCAGACCAGCATCCAGCTCGTTCCTGAGAGAACAATGCTGTTAAATTTGTGCCATAACTTTATTCCTCAGAAATCCTGCGACATTTGACGTTTGCTGGTGTTTTAAATTTTAAACAAATATCTGATGTTAAAACGAAGCGCGTGTCAGTTTTAAAAAGCGGATTTTCTCGAAGCGGTGCAGTTGATCTTTGGCCCAAACGGTGGCCTTCTGACAGGTCTGACCTCCGGGTCAACAGCTGCCACCACGCTGCGGGGCTATTAGTGGAGCAAAGGCAGGCCGACAAACACAAGGTGCACACACGCACACATTTACAGGCATACACAGACGGCTCTGTGCGCCCGTATAGTGCAAAAATATTGTCTAACAGCAACACAAACAGCTGGAGAAATACCTTTACACACTTCACGCTCAACAACACTCATCATAAATACCTTCTGTTAAAGAAGGTAACCTCTCCTCACGTTCCCCTTGAGCGCATGCATCAGTATGAAATGCCTCTAAGCCACCTAATCCTGCAGACCCTTTTAAGACACCCATCTCTCGCTGAGTCCTCTCAACTGGATTTCCAAGGTCGCCAGACTCTGTTAAAAATGGCGTCGGGGTGAGTCGGCCGGGCCCCTGATGCATTCAGGCATCAACGCCCGAGGATGAAACGTCCGTTTAACACCCGGACAAATAAACAAGTCTGGATTCTCCAAATGATACCTGCTGAGTGATTCGTGTCCACTGTGCTGGTAAAAATAGGCCTTTCTGTCACGAAGCTTATCAGCGTACGTGGTCACCTGTGTCTGCCAGCTCAAATGTGTATTTGACAACTGAATAATTCTCTCATTGCTCATCAGCAGTCTTTATAAATGCATATTTTCCTGCATGATTCAAATCCTGTAAATGGAGCTTTTTTTCACAGATCTCCTACAAGACCGTCCGTTCTGTCCTTGTAAAAACAGACTCTGCATTCCTGCACCAGCTCCCGAACATTCGGATTCTCACGTCCAAGTGTAAGAGCGAAAGCTGCAATTAGAGAAATGAATAAACTGGCCGAGAGTTTTTTTTTTTTTCTTTTTTTCTGCTGAGTGCTGAGAACACTGCTGCCCATTCAATTAGGATCAAACTTGCAATCCTGGCGATTCCCACTGACCTTCTTGCAACACAGCAATTACAGCAACGGTTCTCTGGGGATGTTCATAAAAATGAAATGGGTCTTTGCGAAGCCGTAAAAAAAAAAAAATCCCATATATAAAAGTGGGTGCAGCGCGACAATGCCTGCCAAGTCCTGACTCAACTGAGGCTGAGCGCATCCTCCTGTTTGTGCAGGTTTCTCAGATTAACAGCAGTAATAATGGATCTCATTATCACAGCGAGAGTAAAGAGTCTTAAACAGGATTTATTATGACATTATAAGTGTGATGTTTGGTTGATTTTAGAAATTATCTTGTAATGATCTGTTGTTGGGAGAAATAATAATAAAATGAGATTAGCAGAAAAGAAAAAAATGCTACTCAAGGGTTTGCATGTACGTCTAAAACATTTGCATTTATAAATCATTAACTACATCTGCACCTTTTTTAATATAGCTTGTCATTTTACCTGATTTTAAATATAAAAATAAAAACTTGATTACTCCTTCTCCTGCTGGTTGTTTGAGGACTTTGCAGCTATGTTAAGAGAAGCTACAGAACTAAAGGTTATTATTAATATCATCAAACAATGAATTAAACAACAGCAGTACAGCAGCTCGGCCTCGATGACAACTGCAATTAACTTTCTGCAAGATTCAGGAAACACTGATTCATCTAAGAATGAGTGAATGGGGGGGTGTTTGGGTACTTGTGGGACTTGGAGGTTGGAGGTGTTTCAGATTACAACCCCCCAAGGGAGTGTGCAGCCACTAGCAGGGCGACTGACGCCCCCCTATTTCTGCAGCGGCTATTTAAAGGCCTAATTGACAGGCCAGGTTGGAGGAGGAGGAGGAGGAGGGGGGGGGGGACTCCTCCTGTCTGCATGACAGGAGGAGTCCTCAATGAAGAGCAGAGATCATCAAAGCAACAGAGTGTGACCTGTGGTGATGAAGGAATTACATGCATGTGGGTCTGAAATTTGTCTGCAAACAAGTGAAACTGAACTCTGATAAGTGTCTAAAAAAGGAGAAACTGATGTTGGTATTTTTGAAATCCGGTATAAAAGGATAATATTGCTGCTGTTTTACCTTTTCCTGTAAATCACTGAACAAAACTCTCACACGTTTCTAACCCAGGAGTCAAAAAAACTGTAACTTTGACTTGTGCTGCCCAGCGTTGTTAATGCTATTCATTTTAGGACATACCGTGCTCGCCGTCCACAGCCTCCTCGCAGCGGTGGCTGAAGTTCTCGTAAGAGTCCCAGCGGATAAGATGGTCTCCGGTGTTGTAGTCCACAGAAACGCTCGGCCCGTTCTCCAGGTGGCTCAGACCTGCCGGGAACACACGGCATGATGGGTAATCATAGGAACTGAACACACATCCATGATTTGGAAATATAAAATAAAATCTAGTGTCATTAATTTTAAAATGGACAAAAAATGTTATTATCTTTAATATGTAACATCTTTTTACACTTTTAGTCAGGAACAATCAATTACCTTTGATTTTTTCTGGTCCATATGAGAAAACAAACTCCACCTTGCCGTACTCTGGGAACCTCTCATCTGTACAGACACACGGCATAAAGATATTTAATTATAAATGTATTGTAAATCAATGGACACAAATGCACATAAAGACAACATGTGGGTGAAATATGGTGCATTTAGTGTCTCAGTGAAATGTACAGTTCAAGTTCAATTTCGCAAACTTTTATCTTAAAATCCAAATTCTGAGCATTTATGTGCATTTATAACAGTAGGAGAGAAACGCTGATAAATACTTTGGTTGAGTTTGATCATAATAAGTTGCTGGTTTGGATTTTTTAAATGACTGCATGTTCCTTTATTTGTGTGACTGTAAGTGAACGCTGAGCTGCCTTCACCACCAGAGGACCCCGTTCACTAGAAAAACATGGGACAAGAGTGCAGCGGGGCGCAAACAACCTTTTCACACTGGAAATTAAAACTCTGAGTGCAAATCAGCTTAAACCTGCTGAAAATAATGATCATGAACGCACTGTTCTGCAGTTGGCAATGTACCATAATGCATCTGCTGCACACGAATTCAAATGTTGGTTAAAATACAAACATCACACACAAATTCATCAAAACATGCAAATACACAGTAAAGAAACACCTTTAATAAGAATGTAATAATGTGATTTCTCTAAATCTGATAGTTCTTGTATGTCTTTTTTGAGCCAGGAAAAATAAAAATAAACAGGAACACTGATAGAAAGACACTCAGTGTTTAGTACTTTTCTCACAAACTCTATTTTCCTGAAAGCACAATAATACGAAGCACTGTCAACCACAACACAGACGCGAGCGCTGTAAAAATACACCCACCCGGAGAGCCGTTACCTTTGAAGGTCTCGTCCAGCTCGTTCTTCCCGAACACCACGCCGAGGTCGTGGATGGCGCAGGTGTGGAACTGCACCCTGAACACCACGTCTCTGGTCGGGTTTCTGAACCGCTTGTGGTAACACTTCAACTATGAGAGGGAGAGAAAGGGAGAGTTCGGCTGTGAAGTGGAAAATTCACGAGAAATAAAATGATTTCTGTGACAAAGAAAGAGCAGAGATGGAGGGGATTTGCTGCTTTAAGAGAAGAATAAATCTGAGTAATGTGATTTAAGTAAAAAAAAAATCATTATTGAAGTTAAAAATCAGTATTATGATTAAAATCTCACCAAGATGTCTCCCTTCAGAAGCAGGCCGGGCTCAATCGTGATGCAGATACTGGTGTTGCTGTCTCCTTGCACGTTGCTGCAGAAAAAAACCCCAAAACAAGAACCATGTCTGGTTAAAATTCAACAACTGGATCAGAACAGGGTCAAACACAAACCACGCCGAACTGGAATAAAAGTTTCCATACTATATTCCTGACGTATAGACTGGTTGCATTGCCTGGTAGATCTTCAGGAAGGGACGGCAGCCTGTGAAGGGAAACACATTTTAGGAGGGGGGGATTAAATGATTATCAGGAAAAGCAGCAAAAAATCGAGCTCTGTCTGTTGGGCTGGCAGACGCTCACCTCCTTTGGACTCAAAGTTGGGTATGCCGTGCATGATGACGTGATGCAGGAACAGAGGCTTGTTGTTGATTTTGATGTGTCCGGACAGAAGGCCGTTGAAGTATCGCACATACCTGCAGACAAACCAAAAGCCTGTGAGGTCGAAGCTGTGCACAAACTGTTACTGACATGAATGAAACAACACGGCTGCCGAAGCTACTAAAACCAGAATCAAATGTACTTCATTTCTTTTTGTACAAACAGGAAACGACACGAGGCAGCTGCGACTCTGGAAAGCTGCATCCAATCTGGAAACTTAACAAAGAAAGACTCAGGACTTGATAATCTATTTAGATTTAGTTAAAAATGTTTTTCTTTATCTTTCCCTTTTAATTACATAACAAAGATATAAAAAAAAGCTCCCCTGGAAATGAAAAATGTCTTTTTTTCGACTCCCGTCCTTCGATGTGGCTGTAATGTTTATTACACCGTACATTAACAGAGTGTTGCGCCATGATTTTGCTATTCTTAGAGTTTTGGTGGTCATTAAAATCGGGACTTTATCTACTTGGCAGCGTTTTGTGCACAAACTTTCAGGCCTCTGCCAAAACACTTTGTGAGATATCTTGGCTTCTGGTGCATTTTAGAGACCGAATGTGCTCAGTAAATGTCATTTCAATCTCGCTATTGCTCATTACTTCTGCACAAGCGAGCATTTATCTCTGTAGCGCCGAACACTGGGGAAATTTAGTCTCTGTTTTTTAGAGATATTAGCAAGGCTGATAAGGTTTTGGGTTCAACAAAGTAATCAGGGAACATTAGTATCACCAACTTTACTTGGTCTTAAATGGATATCCCGTCTCTAAGCGTGGATTTAACCCTGATCCCGTGTGTTTCGCCTGCCGGTGCTGAATTCCTCTCCAACTATAAAACAACCTTTTATCTACGACGGGAAATGTCAGAGCGAATTGATGTGTAAAGAGGCCAGTTGGGGGTCTGCTGAGTTAGTGTGGTCTGGTTGTTAATGATGATAATGATGATGGTACCAAACGCGACCTTGACTGTGGGGTCGCCACATGCAGACGCGCCCCCCCCCAACCCCAGCATGCTCTGCTGTCAGTGGCCAGATGGTTTAGCCTCACTTTAATTCAATTAGACTGAGCCGGGACGCCACAAGAGCAGCGCCGAGAGGAGCAGTGTGTGTGTGTGTGTGATATGAGATATAATTGCACTCTGTCTTTTATCAAGAAACGTCACCACACTGTGCACACATGCATGTTAATTCAATTAGCCACCATTATTATGTCAGTATACTCCCATCCCATTACCGTCCTTAACTGACTTTGTGTGTGTTTCTTTTTAATTTATGACAAAGATAGACCAGCAAAACTTTCACCATCTGCCATAAAAGTTTCCCTTCCAGACGCTGTGCAAATTTCCAAATTAAAAATAATAAAAAACAAATTATTCTGAGAAGTTAGAAGTTAAAATTGTGTTTAGTAATCACACCACTTTTATCATTGCTTTCTGTGCACATATGCAACACATGCCCCCTTTTATTTTACAATTTCACAGCTTCCTGGTGGACAGGAGGTTTGTACTCTCGCTCTAATCTTTTCCATCAGTGCCGTTTTCCCACGCTTAAAAAGTGCCTGCACAATTATGATGTCATCGTACAGTATCTGACTATCAGTTCTTTACATAACATGGAGGGAGAAAAACCTCTTTAAATACTCTCCTCCTTATTGAAAGTGCTGTTCTGAAAACAGCAGGCACCCTCCTTCCGTCACATCTTCTCTTTATTAAATTGGCAAAATTTCACCTCATAAAAAGTCAGTTTCTTTTGATACTTTCATGCCAATCGTTCACACACACACACATTTTTACAGAAACCCAGGTTGGCAAACAGTCTCGGGCCCGAGGCGGTCTGGCCTGAGTGCGACACCGCTGAGCAATCAAACCGAGGCTGTCACAGTTTTACCTTTTATGTGGAACAAAAACATACCAAGGGGAAGGATTTTTTTTATCTTGCTCATACTTCTTCAGCTGAATCTGACCAAGCGGCACACAAGAGGCCTACGTTTGTTTACCAGGAACGTTTAATCGTTTAATGGCGTTAAAGTGCTCCTCGCTTCGCACTTCTAATCCAAACGTTGTCAAGCTTTTACGGCGCCGCAGATCGAGCTCATCTCCCACTCTTGATGTTAATGTCACACATTCCAGACCACAATACTGTCAGACTCCAGGGGCAGGGATAATTATATCCAAAGCAGGAAATAGCAGCGGGGCAGAGGCGAGCCTATAGACCTGCAGGAGAAGAGCTGCCTGTCTAATTCGCTGGCTGAAATGAAGTGGTGTTAAGTCCCCTGCTGTTTCCTGTGTTTCTCCATTTATTCGCCTTAACCTTTGTCAAGCTCATCTTTTCCAAGAAGGGCTCAGTTCAGGATTTCTCTCCCGGCAGGTGAAGAAGAGACGGTGAAGGGGGGTCAAGCATTTAAGCAGCTGGCTGTCTAATAACGCACAGAGGAATACGATGCGGTAGGAGCAGATTTATGACTTAAAAGACGAGAAAACACTCCCTCTAGAGGGAGCCACATTCAAAACAAGAGGATTGTTCGAATACCTTCAAACCGCTCTTGATTGGGCCGACCCGCTCTGGTTTGGAGTTTTACGCCGCTGTTTTGCTCTCTATTCGTGGAAAGGACATTATCTCAAAACACGAGGGCTAAAAGCGGAGAGGAACTTGGGGGAGAAAATTGCGCTCGGGTGTGCTAAGGAGGCAGGAATGAGCTGCCACCAAAGGCCCCCGCGGCCTCCCCAGAGACACCAGAGGAATCCCTCAGACAGACAAAGACGGATTGCTTCTCCCCGCGCTGCGACATTATCGCAATTAAAAGTAAATTGGAGATAAACAGGAGAAAAATGGAAAGAATTTCCCCTGTAAAATGCTTTCAAACCAAAAGGAGGAATGGAGTCGCTGATCAGTCTTGTTTTCTTCCTTAAAACTTTACAAATCCTCATAAACTGCTTTCTTACATCAAGCCTTTGCTGCAGCATCCGTTCAGCAGTGAAATGCGGAAATGGCGGGGAAAGCAGCCGTGGCAAAGGTCAAACTCATAAAGCGTTGAGCTGAAGCCGGCAGAACAGGAAGTGAGATAACCACTAACCTTTTTTGTGACGGCTGGCCGGCGGGAAGTGCTTTGTCCTCATAGAAACGCCTCATGGCGAACCTGTCCAACGCCTGGTCAGCACTGCAGCACACAAAAACAGACGCATCATCCAACGAGAGCACGTTTGGCAAATTACCACCAGCAACAGCTTTTATTGTGAAACACCTGCAGGTCTGAGATTTAGAGATAACCCCCCTTTGGCCTTTGTCGTTTGTGAGGCAGCTTTTAAATCCTCCTGGCTTTATCACACCTATTAACATCTGGTTGCATTAAAGGATGATGACATTTTGCTTCTTCTGACAGAGCCAGAAAAAATAAGCAGGCCAGAATGGAGGAGTGTTTTGCCACAATAATCACATCGGTGTTTAATTTTCAAGGCCGCTCATGTTATTGATTGGTGCTTCTGTCCACACAAAACCCTGAGAGGAGGAGACCTTTCACACTTAAATAAATTCCTCACTCCTGCTTTTTAATCTCTTCATTTGTCATAGTGTTTTTTAAGAGGTTGTTGGGTGAGCCGCCTGCTTGTGATACCTTGCGGATATGTTGCTGTAGTGCATGTAGGCAGCCACCACCACCCCCGTCCGACCTCTGTTCCCCTGTAACACACACAAGAAACTGTCAACGCTTACATGATTTAAAGTTTCAAGAAGCAGGAATCATTTCAAAAGGATCAGAGGTGTTTGTATTAATCGAAAAACAGAAGGGCAAATAAATAATTAATGAAGTGTTCAGCAAGTTTCATAAATTCTGTGTATCTGAGAAGCAAAATTTGACCTCTCTGCTTGTTTGGGTCGACGTTAAAAGGCAACAAGCTTCTTCCATATCTACAGATCATGTGCAAACACTGTACAGTCAAGTATAAATAAGAGACAGTCTGATGATTATATAACTGTAAGAATTAAATAACTGCATGACTCTATATTTATTTTATTGCTTTGAAGAAGTTCATGTGAAAAAGAAATCGTCAGACATTATGGAAGTGCACTTTAGTCTCCTTGTGTTCGACAACAGGAGGTTGCTGCTCCCTGCCAAGAAAAAGTCCAGCACATAACCCCCTGAGAAACCGCAAAAAGTGTTTTTTACCCTTCTGTTTTTGTACAGATGAAACAAATGAAGCTCAAACATGATAATAGTGGAGCTGTAGAGGTGCTGCTCGGTGGTTTTGCTGTCTTTGGACAGCGCCGGGCTAATCTGACCGTCTGCTGGCTCCATCTTCATATAGGACGGGCCGATATCAGCCTTCTCATCTAATTCTCAACTATTCAACTCTTCCTTCAAGAATAAGAGGAGGGAGTGCGACCGCTTTACCCTGTTGTGCAGAACCACCACGTTGCGCGGGTCTCCGTTCAGCCACGTGTCGATGGCCTTGCACATGCTGCAGATCTTATCCAGCGCCGGCGCGTGGTGGTCCGGCCAGCCAAACTCCAGAACCTGAGGAGGACGAGATGGACCGAAAAACAAAAAATAAAAAGGGAAAAGACAATTTAAGGAAGGATGTGGGTTCACTTTGGTTCATTTCCTCTGAAACATGAGGCCACTCGATGGATTTACACGAGTTGATTGTGAGTTGAGAAAGCTGCTGAGGTGTTTGTACCTTTGGGTTTAACTTTGTTAAGTCGCCCCTCCACTCGCTCAGGTTGAGCATCTGAAATCAAACAAGACAAATATAAATATATCAAAGCACTAATGGACATTTTAAAATGAATAATGTTTTTCAAGGCATTCATAAAAAAAAGCATAAATGAAATTTGATAAAATAAACCGTGAAGACATATTCATCAAAGAATAATCTTCTGAAAACTTGGGACACAATCTGTCTGATTTTATTATCAGAGGACAAAGTTACGTAAACAGAAGAAGTGATGTGAGCTGAGTGTCCTGGATTCACTCCTGGGGGGGGGGGGGGGGGGGGGTTGCTCACCAGATAGTGCTCGCCGTGTTTGGACCGCAGCATTGTCGCCACCACCGTGAGGTTGGTGGTGTCGCTGCGTTCCTCGGCGCCGGCGG
>JAVQJZ010133750.1:0-10614 GCA_036025355.1 Leiopotherapon unicolor | reverse complement strand
CATCAGTAGTTGTTGTTGTATACTGAGATATTTATTATAAACTGGTAACATATTTGTAGTCCCTTCTATCCAGTGACACGTAATGAATAATAATGATCTGCGCCGTAACTCATGAACATGCGTCTTTTGTGCGCAGCTTTGGTCCACGTGCGCTCAGAGGGTGACGACACTGCGGAAGTGTCATGGCGGCCTCCGTCACGCAGCGTCAGAAAGAGCAGCATCACTGAGCAACTTGTTATGATTCTTCCACAAGTTTGGAAACAGTTTCTTGTCTGGACCTCGGAGCAGCACTAACGTGAGTGTGTGCGGGGTCGGGCCGTGTTACTGACAGAGCGCGCACGTGTCGGCCGCGCGCTCTGTCGGTGTTTTGATTTGGCCACGTGTTGCTGATTTTCTGCTGTGCTGTGGACGAAAAAAAAAATCATTAAACACCACGAGAGGTTGTCGCGATAAAATTGGCCACGTATTGGCTTGCACGCTTTAAAGTGACTGTCAGGTGTTTATGTCTCTGAAATACAAGAGTTGTTGTTGTTGAGACAGCAGAGGGCCGTTTCCTCCAGGACTCAGTGATGCCTCCATTCAGGGGAACACTGAGCGTTATGGATATATTATCTGTAATATAACATACTGTACAACAATCAAATGATAGAATCTATAATACACATAAAGGCAGATCAGGTATAGCACTGTAAGTCTACTGTTCAGATCAACTTTATTCATTCTGTGCAGTGGAACGACAGCTGTGACATCACCATGTTGTTAACTGAATATTGTGATTTTGATAATGATTCAATCATTTGGGAGTGACGTAAGGCAAAAAAAAAAAATCAGCATTAATGTCACTGGTAGAAGCAAACAGGTTGAGGCTTTCATTGTTTATTCAGTTGAAGTTAAATGTCCTGCTGTGGCTTCAATTAAAGGTAAACATGCATAAGTGTTCATCTTGTCTTTATCCTTTTTGCCCCCTGTGTTCTTTTTAGGATGGCAGATTCTGGCTCAGGTGACCCCAGCGGTCAACGTGTGCCAGCTCCTGCAGGGAGCGGTATGAGCATGCTCATGGGCCGCCGACCTCCAGGAGGCATCTCCGCCAGCCGCCTCCCCTCAGTGCGATCCAGAGATCTCACGCTGGGAGGAGTGAAGAAGGTGATGCACTGAGCTGTTAAAAAGTATTATTTTTTAGGAAATAGCATAAAGCTCCTTAATAATTCCTGATTTTTTATTTCATTCGTTCCTGTACTCAGTCACTGTTTATTTTTCATATTTTAGAAAACGTTTACACCGAACATTATCGGCAGAAAAGCCAAAGAGGAGTAAGTTCATAATTTATCTTGAAAGATATTTCACATAAAGTGTATTTTAACTATTGTTTATGACTGTGGACTAATAACTCTGCCTGTCATAACAGAATAAAAGGAGAAGGTGGGCAGAGAAGAGAGAGGAGGGATGGAGATCGAGGTCGGGGTCCAAGAGACAGAGGCAGGGGCCGGGGTCGCCCAGAGGTCATTCAGTCCCACTCTATTTTTGAACAGGGCCCTGCAGAGATGACGCTGAAAAAGAAAGGTGGGAGCTCATGGAGGGGTTAAGCAGTGACAGTAGCACCACATACGTAATTGTGTCTTATCTCAGTTTATGTGAATCTCTGTATCACCCTACATTAGGTGGCTATGACAATGAGAGAGAGGCTCCGAGCATGGGACCGTCACCCATCATCAATATTAAAAAGGAGAAGAGAGAGACTGAGGAAGAGACCAAAGAGATTTTGCGCAAGCTGGAGCGAGATAATGTAAGCCACCATGGCTGTCAGTCATCCTTATGAAGCATTTTTACATAAATGTAACTTTCCTTTCCCATCGCATCCTTTCAGTTTATAGACGATCCCTTCCTGAGGAGCGAGCAGAGGAGCTGCCCTGTCCAGCTTCCCCTTGCTGTATCAGGGTGGGGATTCAAGGAGGAATTCAGTACCTCTGCTGTTAAAATTGAGAAGCTTGAGAAGGATAGTGAACCCATGGAATCTGCCATCGAAGGTATCAGCTGACTTTTGTCATTTTCAACAGAATTATAAAAATTTTGCAGAAGGATCAAACTAAAAGGTTTTACAAGGAGGTAGGAGGCTCCAAGTCAGCAGCTCCCCAATATTTGTGATCGCTTATAAAACCAGGATGTAAAAATCTCACAAAACACAGCATCTTCTCTTCAGTGAAACAGGAGCCGGAGGAAAGCGAAATGAAGTCAGAGGGAACTTTCCGGCCACCTCCTCTCCCTGAGCCCGAAGTTCTTCCTGACCTGCTGCATAGATGGAGCCTGAGCAAAGGGGAGGAGCTCTTCTTCATGCAGCTGCCTGACTCGCTGCCCGGCCAGCCCCCCACCACAGAGCACAGGCCGGTGAAGACGGAGGTGCAGTCGGAGGACGGGCAGGCCGTGCTCCTGAAAACTGAGTCTCAGGTAGAAAGGAGTCGTCGTCCTGTTGTTTAAAACACGTCGAGGTTTTGCGTGTAAACAGTATTTTGGTCTCAAACAGGAGGAGGACGCTGAGGACAACAGCTGCCACCTCAAAGACCTGCGGGAGGGCCTTGTGGGAAAGATGCTGGTGAGAAAGTCCGGCCGGGTGCAGCTCTTACTGGGACAAGTGACCCTTGATGTGTCTCTCGGAGCGTCATGCTCTTTCCTTCAGGTGTGACAGTCGTATTATTGGCGCGTCTGTGTCTTCCCTCTTATTTTAACAGAGGAACAATACAGTTAATGTTTCTCTCTTTTCTCTGCTTCCCCACATTCTGTTCTCTTCTCAGGAGCTGGTCTCTATTGGTACAGAGGGAAGAACGGGTGACTTGACTGTGTTGGGGAACATTAAACACAAAATGGTTTGCTCCCCAGACTTTGAGGCTCTGCTGGAGAGCACTGCTTGACGCTTGCCTCTTCGCTGCCTGCCTTGTCGCGGGTTATTATGTTGACAAGATGTTCACTGTCACTGTGAACTGCTCCTTTGGAACCTGACATCCACTACAAATACAATGGCTTGAGACTGTGTTTTTTTTGGTTGTTGTTGATTTTTCCAACTAGCCATAATAACATATTGAGATAAACTCTATAAGTATGAAATATGACTTTTCTTCTTGTGAAATAGGCGTATTAATTCAGGGTTCAAAGGTTGAATGGATTTGCCAAATTTCAGTGCTGTTTTCATTTCTCTATATCTGAAATTACTTGACAAGACTGTACATGGATGTAAATGTGTGAATAAAAAAAAAAAGATTTTCTTTTTCCAGTATGTTGGTGTCAAATACTTTGAATTAGTGGTTTGCAAAAACCCAAACATATTTTCCCAGTTAACCTTTATTATCTATGCAAATGCAGTCAGGTTTTTATTTGTGTAGGTTTGAAAGGTGTGTTATCTCTGCTGCCTACCAAACACAAAGGAGGTGAATGGCCTTTTGTCTGTGTTGATGGAGGCACTGAAGAATGGAAAGAAAAGGTGCCTCTCACTCAGCTTGCTGCCTTGTCAGTCACAAAAAAAAACACGCTTTAACATGATTTCTGAATCAGAATTAGCTTTTTTTACTCCAGTTTTATGATACTTTCACTGTACGTAGAAATACAAATGGACAGGTAAAGACATAAGCTCAGTGAGGTAAACATTTACATTAATGAAAACAATAACAGACACTAAGATAATGGTGCAATGTACAGAAGAAAATGTGTTGAAATAAACATGATTACAAGTAATTATGAACACCGTCTATTTGGTTTATTACACCACAGCTTTGAACCAACTTGTATTTATGTTCGTATTTATTTTCTGGACGCTTCACCTGCAGCCTGTCCTCTCATGGTGCTCGTTCAAAAGTTGCTCTGCAGCGCCTCCAGCGGTGACTCCTGAAAACGCCACGTGACGGAGTGCGTGCGCTGCCTCGTGTCGGGCGCCAGGTGTCAGGGCCGAGCTCGTGCGCCTCCCCGGCGGAGGGAGGACGTAGCAGCGAAGAGCCGCCCGTGTTGTCCGCCGGGTGGAGTTTGTCTCCGGCCCCCTTTTTCCAGACAAAGAGCCTTCAAAGCGCAGCTGCTCCGGACACAGCGTGACTGAAGGTGGGTCATCTATCCGGTCTCTTCGCCTACACGTGGATCATTCAGTCTGGGTAGATATTAGCTTGAATCGTGCGACCAAAAAAAAAAAACAAACAAAAAAAAAGAAAAAAGCTCGACTCAGCGTTTCGCAGAGCTCCGCCCGGGCGGTGCTCCCGGGGGCTGAGCGCGGGGCGGGCGGGGGACGAGGCGCCGCTCGCCGGCAGACGACTTGTAGCGTGACCGCTAGCTCGGAGGCCACAAGCTAACTCCGCTCTTTAAACGCTCCGTGAGGGGAAACACGAGTGCCGAGCCTCACCACCCGCCTCTAACTCGAGTTGTGCCTGTAATTAAGCGAGCTGCGGTGTTTTGAGGCGGATAATTAGTCGTCCGCTGCTAGCTTAGTGCGCTGTGCTCCGGTCCGGGATGGAGCCTCCCGCTAGCCGTCCTGCTGCATCACCGGCGGGGTGAGGAGGACCGAGGGCCTCCAGCTTTATCACCGGCTGACAGCAGCACCGTCAGCTGCAGAAACTTATCTGGCTGCTCCAGTAAAGGAATGTGTGGCCGCGAGTCAACAATTTTCCCCGAGATTAGAGGCGTCTGTGTGTGCAGAGGAGCCAGAGGTTAGCATCAAGTTTGCTCTCCGCTGCTCAGAAACACATGGAGGCTGCAGACGCGTTATTACATTTCCCGATGTGTTCTCAGGACGTGTTACTGTAACTCTGACCGTGCTGACGGTGTTTATTTGTTCATCTTTACAGGGCCGTGAACCACCAGAGGACCACCTGCTGTGCTCTGTTGTTTTCCTTGTATTGTTTACATCTCTCTCACCGGAGGGAGGCTTGGCTCAAAGGACATCTGCAGCAAGGACCTGCCATTACTTCATCACAGCTGCTTCACAGACTCAACCTTCCTCTTTTTCCTCCTGCACTTGAACTCAGCTGGGTTTCAGACACTGGCTGATGGTGAAAATAATGAAATTCACTGCTATGGCCCAAGGGGGCGAGGTCAACAGGGTCACTTGTACTTTTATTGACTCTCTGTTCAGTATGAGGAGAAGCTCCATCCTCTAGTTATCTTGATGAGGGCCTGTTTCTGACAAGAGACAAGGGCCACTTCGGGCCAGGAGGGCCGCTTTTCCTCTGCCATCTGCTCTGCCCTTTTTTATTTCGACTATTGAACAGATCGATTGCCCGCCTGACTTGAAGATGGAGCTCTTCTTCAACCCTTTTGACAACTTGGTGTGTATCCTGCTGGGCATCTCCTTCACCGTGTGGTTCACCCTGCTGCTGGTCTTCATCATCGTGCCTGCCATCTTTGGGGTGTCCTTCGGCATCCGACGGCTTTACATGAAAACCTTGTTAAAGATCTTTGAGGTAAAAGCTATCTGCATGAAAGTTCGCTGCTTTCTTTTTGTCATTTGAAGAAAGTACAGAAATGGTTCCTCTTGTGTTGAAGCTGAGGATGTAGGAATGAAAACACTGCATGCACAATGTAAAAGTGTTTCTGAAGGTGTATTACTATCCTTGCGCAGTTCCCGTCTCCTGTTCCTGCTAAACACCCTGATGTTCAACAAGCTGTAGTTTGTAAAAGTTTATTGCCTTTGTTCTGCATGGACAGCCTGTATTTGCTCTGGCTGTTTGTCATCCACCCTTTCAATCAACACAAGTGATTTTTGCTTTCAGGCGGCATTTGTATGACACATAATCGTTTTAAAGCTGCAGCTCAGGTTTCTAGAAATCTTCCAGCTTCACATGCACTTCTCAGGTTCAGGTTCAGCTTGTCTTCAGCATCCAGCCAGTGGCCATTGTACTCAGTAGCTGAGGCAGATTAACATCACAGTCACAGAGCCATTTTCCCCTGTTATGTAACTGGAGAAAACGGTGGTATGCACCTCGTCTCTAACTGTCGTCTGTGACGCGGCTCCGTCAGCCCGGAGCTGGTATTCAGTTTTCACTTTGTAGAAATCAGCTTGAATTCCCAGCCACTGAATTAATGCACCAGATTCATTATGTGCAGTAAGGCTGGTTCAAAATGCCAGTATTTACCATCTCACAGTCCCCCCACCCGTTCGACGGCAGACACAGGTATCTAGTTTCTCTCTGGCTATCTCTGGTGCATCTTCACCAGTAAAGCTGTCATCACTTTCCTGCATGCACCCCTGAGAGCAGATCTGGTGCCAGAAATAAGTGGACCAGTGGGAGATATGAGAGATGTTCTTAGCTCATGATTCCAGTGGCAACCAATAGATTTAGAGAAAAGGGCAAAGGACAGATGCAGAATAGGCTGTATGAACCCGAGGCAGCGTTTTCTCTTTTGTATTATTTGCAAGTGGTATTGCACACGCAGTTTTCCATTTTATGTTAGTTGAATTATAAAATGTAACGTTTATCATGGGCATGATTATGATCAACACGAAACCTAACATGGCTAGTTTTAGTTTTTGAGAGAGAGTTTGCATTGTTTTTAGCCCACCAGTGTGACAAATATATTTGTTTTGCTCTCTTGTGCTGTAATCTCACACCTTAAATTCTTCATCTGGGATGACAAAGTCGAAACTTCTTTCACACACAGCTCTGGAGCCATGTGTGTTATTTGTTCTTTAACTAGAAGATGCAGCTCTCTGCGCTCCTCCTCCTCTCCACCCAAAGATTCATTGGTGTCAAATACAGCTGCATTTTAATACGGTGACTCAGTAATACAACTTGTCGCTGCATGATTTAAAAGGAGCTGGCAGATAGCTCATCACTAAATGGTCCCCTTCTCAGAGAGTCAGGAAAATGTTTTTGCTTTCATGTTGACCGCCTTCATAAAACGAGCAAAGATATGGAAAACATCTGATTTGAAAGTAAAAGTTTTTCAGCCTGAATTCTGCAGCCATTCAGTGCAGGCAGCATCACAGTTTTGCTCCACATTCCTTTAAGTTTTTCGCAACAGCCCCGGAGCAAATTCCAGTGTTTGGGCCATACATCAACAAGCACACCCACCTTTGCTTTATTTGAGAGTACTTATACTCATGCAGTTTCTTTTTTGGAGCTTTTGGTTTATTCTTGATCATTGATGCAGACCTGACCTGAGAGTTATCGTGTGCTATGGTATAATCTGTAGTCTGGGAAAGTGAAGTGAAGTGAAACGCATCCCAGTTTTTCATTTCCTGATCTTTCCTGCTCGTCCTCCAGCGAGAACACTGTCCTTTTCCTCGCGCTCTCTGAACACGACATGTCCGTGTTTTTGTCTCAGCATGCAGAGTGCACACTAAGTTCTACATACTGAGGAGGGGGAAGTGTGCATTAGTGTTATTAGTTTCTTAGAACTTCTCTTATCATTTCTTGAATGTTCACATTTAAAAAGTCAGAAATGACAAGAATTTGCTATTAGTGGCAGCTAGTTGCTACATAAATGTTTAACATGTTATGTTGGTTCCCTTTTCTAAAGTTTGATATCCAATACATCAGCTGTTAAACGTGAACACATCCATATTAATTGTTTTATAAAATAACATGAGCATCATATGTATTTTGAGTGCCTTGGTCCCTGTGTCTTAACACACTGTTTGTTCTTTCTTTGTAGTGGGCCACACTCAGGATAGAGAGAGGAGCGAAAGAAAAGAATCACCACCTGTACAAACCTTACTCCAATGGTAACAAATGCTAATAGTGTGTTTTCCTACATGTGTGCATATTCAGTAGGTGTACTTGTGTTATTTACGTGAGTGTTGCTGACATCTTATCTCTCTTCAACTGCTCCAGCTATCATTGCCAAGGAGCCCACCTCTTTGGAGGAGGAGATCAAGGAGATCCGGAGGAGCGGCAGCAACAGAGACCTGGACTCGGCCTCTGAGTTCGAGATGTCTGACATCTTTTATTTTGCTCGGCGGGGGGTGGAGAGCATCATGGACGATGAGGTGACCAAGCGGTTTTCGGCCGAGGAGTTGGAGTCGTGGAATCTGCTGACACGCAGCAACAATAACTTCCACTACATCAGCCTGAGGTTGACCGTCCTTTGGGGGCTGGGCCTGCTGATCCGCTACGGCTTCCTGCTGCCTCTCAGGTACTGTCTGTACCTCCAACGTAGAGGTTGTCTGATGTTAGAAGAGTAATCATTTCTGTGCCAAATTCACAGAATAACTAAACACACTGAAAGTGGGAATGAAAATTTAGCCATTCCTGCTTCCCCACTGATAGCAGTGCAGGTATTAAAATGGCAGTAATATAAAGGAGCTATCAGTTAAACGTGCCTGTTTACTACTACAGCAGCAGTCAGCGTATTATCTCACTATCGTGTGCGATATCATATCGTCTTATTTTGCATTTAACTGAATTCTCCTTTTGGATTTTACTAATAAACATCAAATTTTCACTAGTTGTGCATTTATGCAAAACCTCAGTGATTTTTTTCCTAACATCTACCCAGTGTTACAAAATGTTTACACTGGCAAGCATCTATCTCATCAAATACAACCCAGTGGGACCATGATTATTTGAAGAGTCACAGCTGAAGTAGAAAATCTGCCAAATGTGCATAGTTGGTAGTCCAAGAGGCCTTAGGGTTCAGGGGATTATCAGTAAAAATACAAAGCCACACCCGCCACAGAGCATTTACCTGAGCAGCATGCATCAGAAGTAAGTACAGGACAGGTCTCTGGGCCATCACAGATCTAGGACCTAATGCATTCCTGTTAACTAAAATAAAAGGTTGAAATGTACTTTTATTAACAATATTCAGCCTTTATAGAAGTCTATAAAATGTTGAGATTTCCAGGTGCACTGATAACTGAAACCATTCATTTACACTGCTGCGATGAGCTTTTATTTTCCATCATATCGGTGATGAAACTGGTATTAATTTCCATTGTGATTGTAATTAAAAAGGTAGTAAGACATGCTTGGTCAGAGTTAATTAACTTGTTGGCACACAGTGCAAAAGCATGTTCCTTTATTTTCCACTTTTGCCTTGTAAAGAGACAGCACACAGCCTATTAAAGAATTGTGAGAAAATCTTAGATCTGGGCAGACTGCATGGGGTTTCAGACTGCTTCACAGCACACTAGTAACATTATACGTTGGCACATGGAGTGAGTAAAAGATGGAGCTCCTCATTCGGGGTCAGCTTAGAGAGACACAGGGACAGTGACTCAGTTCTAAGCCTGGCTGGCTCATTTCCAATTCCCAGTGGGGAGACAAATCAGGCCACCGCTTCGCAGACAGACATCATTCTAGTTTCTCATGCAGCTAATAGATTCTCTCATTCAGCGCCTGTTTGAGTTGAAGATTGGCCTCGCTCACTCATTAGCATGAAACCCTCACCTCTATAATGTTTTTCTAATCCTCGCCCAATTTAATCAGCACCTTCCGCAACCCTGGATGATGGGTTCATCCAGATTAAGTCGACCTGTTGGCCGTCTTAACTATTGTCTAATATGCCCTCCTGCAGGTTCTGCAGTCTATTAGCAGTGACAGCGGGAAGTAGAGGAGAGTGTGAGACTTTACAACAAGAACCCTGCTGCCCTGGATAACATTTCCCATGACCTTTACATGTTATCTGAGTGGTTACTCTGCTCAGTGAAAGCTTGTAGTACATACAGAAACTTCTTATGGCTAAGGATCATGTTCTTGCATTTAAATGCCAGTAAAAAAAAAAAAAAAACTTTTTTTAATTTGCGCCAAAAACCTGGAGTCCCCCATTTTGTTTTATATACCTACTTCATTGTAACATTCCCCGTTGAAGGATTACATGTAACCTGCTAGTCTCTCTCTCTCTCCACCAGGGTAACTCTCGCCTTCACTGGTGTAGGCCTCCTCGTGTTCCTCACCTCTGTCATTGGCCTGCTGCCGAATGGAAGGTAAAGACTGATGACGTACTAGTTTGATTCAGTAAATCAAACCTATGGCCTCTGAACCCTGGAGGTGACCTGCACAAAGTAAATCATGCCGTTGTTTGCTCCTTCTTGCAGGATTAAAAACTTTCTAAGTGAGAAAGTCCACTTGATGTGCTACAGAATATGTGTCAGAGCCCTGACGGCAATCATAACCTACCATGACAGGTAAATGAGCTGCATGTGACTGTGATTAAGCATGAACCCATTTCATATAGTGAAACAGTATGTAGTTATATTCCTGGACTCCCTGGTAAAATGTTTAGGAGAGTCAGTTCAGTCCTTCACTGTATGTGAACATACAGGACACTTATGTCTGATTAGGTCAGATGCACAGAAACAGTGGAAGCACAACAAGATCCATAAAAGACCTGGAGCAGCCAGACCGGTTTATTTAACCACAATCTGGTAGTTGGGACACAAACACTTTGACATTAAACGCAGTGTTGCTCATCACAAAGTGTGATATTTCTGACACCGCAGTGGTGACTTACACCACTTTAAAACCCTGGATATTTTACGTCATCTCTGCAGATATTTTTACAGACCTGAAAGCTACCTGTGTATGTCGAAGCACATATTTTAAAAACTGAATCACTGAATCAGCTTTGTCATCCTCCCCTGTTCTCTTCTCTGCAGTGTCAACATTTTCACAGCATGTATTTTGCCTGATAAAGTGCCATTGA